>JAMKQA010040277.1:0-17959 GCA_024699735.1 Posidonia australis
TGATTAATACTCTGATATTTGCTGGAACAGTCTGTCGCTCTTGATGTCGGTATATATATTTTTGAATTCATGCTAAGACACTTAAAATCCTTTTCACGTTATAATATTTATGAAAATAAGCACAATTGAATAATCATCAAAATTAATGTAATATTTCTAACAGTAGCAACACTAGCTTTGGCGCAAATGGTAACACCAATAAGAGGAGGGATCCCCCCAAGAACGCCGTCGCATACGTTGGACCTCCTGCAGCGCTTGTTGAGACGGGACGCCCATCTCAGCAGCACTTTGTTTATGCACCCACGCACAGAGCACCACGCACCTCTTACATCACCACTGTCGCCGAGCCAGTGTATCTCGTTGCCCCGGCAATTCTATGACCGTACCAAGGTCAGGCACGACTGCATCGCCCAGAGCACCGCTTCACACCCCTGGTCGAGCCATTGAGCTTCATCCTCCCAAAGGTAAAGTCTCTCCTAAAGTTCCCGAAAGTCTGCCCACTACTGCATCCACTATCGGAATGGTTCAAAGTAGACTTATTTTGCAACTTTCATCACTCTGCGGGGCACGCAGCGACGAATAGTTCCTTCGCACTCCAGCATGCTATTCATGACCTGATTGACAATAAGGTCATTGTCATTCACACTCAGTAGATGGAGTCAACACTAGCACTAACACAAGCATCTGCATCTATCCCTGATCCCCCTAGCATTGTTAGACAGCCTCTCCACGAGCACGACTGTCCAGACGCTCTGGGGACCTTTGGTATCCATGCTCTCTTTCTTACTCCATCCAAAGTTCTCACATTGGACCCTTCAGATTTGATTCATGATTTGTCTACCCCATTTCCACAGTCTTTGTATCACTCTTTTCTTAAAGGATCAAGCTCCGCAGTGAGTATGATCCAACTCACCACCAGACCAGAATATCCAACAATCCCGTTAGCACACCCACCATCACCTAGTGCTCCAGCAATCCTGCTAGCACATTCACCCCTACCAACCACATCAGTGACCCTACTAGCACAAGCCCCTCCATCTATGGCACCAGTCACCCTGCTAGTTCATCGCACCACACAGTCTCCCCAACCTGTATCCCTACCAGTCTTATTAGATGCAAGGCTACTCTTTGTTCGACTAGAGCAAGTCGCTAGGGCACCTATGGTCATTAATTTGACTCAGAATACCCATCACATGCGCTATAACTATGCCACAAAAATGTGTGGAGAGATCACGCATTCGGGGCAGGTATACAGGGTCCCACCTCCTAAGCCTAAGAAAATTCGACCTACTGTAGATCCACCACAGTTAGAAAGGCAACCAGTGAAGCCCACCACAGAGGAAGCATTGACAAAGTCCTCTTCTACCATAGCCAAGCCTGTGGCCGACATCACTACTCAACATAAGAAGGTCAAGGCTGATATTTCCATTTGGGACTCGATCCACACTTCGACTGAGCATCAAGAGGCCTTCCTTCTGGTTTTCCAGGCCGCTCAAGTAGCCTCGACTATAGAACCTATAGCCCTCGAGACAATGGTAGGTATGATTGCCACACCCCAGGTTATCTCCTTCAAGTCCCAAGAATTACCTCCAGTGGGGATCAATCACAACCAGCCATTGTTCGTAACTGTTCAGTTTAAGAACTTCCACATTCCCTTTACTTTGGTCTATAATGGCGTAGGCATAAATGCCTGCCCCTTGCGTACTGCAAGCAAGCTCAGATTCAAAGCCGAGGATATTATGCCAGCGGTAAAAGGGATGACGTCGTACGACAACACGCACCACGATGCATTAGGCGTGTTGGTAATCCCTCTTGTCATTGGTCCGACTGAGTTTGACGTGGAATTCTACGTCGTGGATCTTGAACCTTCGTTCAATCGTCTGCTTCGGCGCCCTTGGCTCCACAAGCATCAGGTCATCCCATCGACTCTCCATCGAATGATAAAGTTTAGTTGGGTCGATAATATCATTAGCGTCATGGCTGAAAACTTTGAGAAGGACAAGATCGATGTTGTATCAACCTTGTCCCACTATACTGTCTTATTTGACTCCAAGCCCTCAGATCTTCTATTCCAAGATAATCGGTTTGAGCCGGTTAATTTCGTTCCTGAATTTGAATGTGGTAGCTACCCACCTATCCGTAGCAACCCTTCCAAGATGGTCGAGAATTTATGCCGTCGTTAGGGATATGAGAAGGGGACACCTCTCGAGAAGTACAGTTAGGGGATCGCGGAGCCTATTACTGCTGAGGAGCGAAGAGATCGAGAAGGACTTAGTTATGAACAATTGTGTCAAGAAGAAAGTTCTCGACACTTGCAGAAATCAAAGTCGAACCACTCTCCCGCTTGCACTAACTTTGTTAGTGTTGGCATTCTCAGTCCAGGACAGTGTCCAGACTTGATGGAGCTAAAACGAGACATTCCGTCAAGCGTAGTCGAATGCGTAAGCATCGAGGACTACTTCTCCAAAGAAAACGTAGCCACAGTATCAATTCCACCCACGATAGTGTCATCTCCCATTGCAGTTTCAATTCCAGCTGCAACCACAATTCCAGCCATCGTGGTTTCAATTCCCATCGCGGTTTCAGTTCCAGCCACCACATTTTCAACTCCAGTCACCGCAGTATCAGTTCCAGCCATGTCAGTTCTTGCCACAGTCATGATGCCTGGTATGACAGTTCCAGTTTCAACCAAAACCACAGCTCTAGTCACTGTATCAATAGTAGTTCCAACTTCTGCATCACTCCCACCACGACCTATGTCACAACAGCAATCCCAGAGGCAAGCCATGAGGCCTCCGTCGGACATCATGTGACAGATCCTCTTTCCCAGCACACTCCGACACAAGCAATGCCCGCCCAGATCCAATTGTTGGCATGGAGCAGCGATCCCTGTGTAGTACCATTGACATCCACTGGTGATGGTCCAGAGGATGCATATTATGTGGATCTCACATCTGACGAGGATGAGGGTGTAGTTGTTGAGGCACAGATGGATGAGGTGCTCTAAAGCATGGAAGTTCTGTTTTAAGAGAAGCTCGACGTCTTGGCAAAGGACACCATAGAGGAAGTGAGGCATTGGAAAGGCAAAGTAGCGATGATTGAAGCAGCCTCTCCCTCACCATAGCAAACCCAGGACCATTCCACTATCATGGTTCTAAAGGAAGGAGAAGAGACAGTTTACTCTAGACCAGACGAATTAATCACTAAGCAGTTGGGAGGTGGGTCTAGATGGTACCAGCATCCTAAGCCCCACCATACACAAGGCAGGGGCCAAAGAAAAAAGACCCTGAGTTGAGCTCAGATAAAAACGTAGGCGGCGTCACTCAAATCAGTCAGCAACAGGACAGTCGCCAATCAACAATACCCCTTGTAAATAGCAAAGAAAATCCCAAAAGATTAGAAAATCCAGAAAACCAAAAAAAATTAGAAAAATAAAAAGAATCAGCAATAAGTGAAGAAGCAGCATCAGAGAGTCAAGAAACATATGACTCGAGAGATGATACAGAACAGGGTGACACAGAGATTGCTTGCCGCCAGTACAAGAATACGAGGGTCAGTGTAACTCTCCTTCGGCACCAAAAAGGCCAAGCAACAGAGCAGATTTGTACCTTCGATACAGTAGATCCTACTTTCTAGAAGGAGATGTTGTTCGAGCTTGTGGCCTATGAAGAGGAGGATGACAATGGTGCACCTGGGGATGATGACGCACTAGTAGAATTCCAACACCATGATAATGACCTAGAAGGCTCGAATCTCCATGTGGAGGAGACCGAGCTCGTGAACATCGGGACCACTAATGATGTGAAAGAATTGCGCATCAGTGCAAAGCTCACCCCACAATTGAGGGTAGAATTCATCACCATCCTCAAGGAATACATAGATGTCTTTGCCTGGACTTATAGTGACATGGTCGGTTTGGATGTAGAGGTAGCAGTACACAATCTACCATTGAAGCCAGATGTCAAGCCCATCAAGCAAAAGCTCAGAAGATGGCGACCCCAATGGCTGCTTAAACTTAAAGAAGAAACTATGAAGCAGCATATGGTGGACTTCCTTAAAGTTGTCTTGTACCCAGAATGGCTTGCAAACGTTGTCCCAGTCCCAAAGAATGATAGATGGGTTCGTATGTGCATTGATTATTGAGATCTCAATCGGGCGAGTCCAAAGGACGACTTCTCGCTACCTCACATTGACATTCTTGTAGACAATATGACTAGCCATAAAATGCTATCATTTATGGATGCATTCTCAGGCTATAATCAGATCAAGATGGCAGAAGGAGATATGGAGAAGACATCATTCTCATCCCATGGGGAATCTTCTGCTACAAGATGATGCCATTTGGGCTCAAGAATGCAAGGGCTACATATCAAAGAGCTATGACAGTGCTATTCCACGACCTCATGCACCAAGAGGTCGAATTTTATGTTGATGATATGATAGCTAAATCCAAAGAGCTCGAGGATCATCTAGCCTGCCTGAGGAAGCTGTTTGATTGTCTGCACAAGTACAAGCTCCGCCTTAACCCCAGTAAATGTGCCTTCAGGGTTTCATCTGGCAAGTTTCTTGGCCACATCATCAGCTAGAGGGGAATCGAGGTTGATCTAGATAAGGCTCGAGCCATAATTGACATGCCTCCCCCAACTATGGAGAAAGAAGTCAGAGGACTGTTGGGTCGCCTACAATATATCAGTCGTTTCATAGCACAACACACACCAATCTGCGAGCCGATCTTCAAGCTTTTGAGGAAGAATGCACAGATCGGTTGGAATGAGGAATGTCCGGCAGCCTTTGATAAGATCAAGCAGTTGTTAGCCAGACCTCCAATTTTGATCCCACCAAAGCTAGGGCGGCCCCTACTCCTTTATCTATCTGTAACCCAACATTCCATGGGAGCAGTATTGGGCCAGCGTGATGAATTTGGTCGCAAGGAATGGGCGATATATTATCTCAGTAAGAATTTTAATGATTGCGAGGCTAGGTACACTACCATAGTGAAGGTCTACTTATCTCTAGTGTAGGCAGCCCAATGCCTAAGTGTAGACACCCCGATATTGAGGCGGCTCGTAGGTGAACTCTCCAGAAGCTGTTGCTTTGGATGCGACAAGCCTTAAACTCATTTGAACTTTACCCGACATCTTGGTTACCCTAATCCTATAACAAACTCATGGTCTGGTTAACAATTCAGGCAGCTAGGTGGAGAGCACCAATGTGGAGCACGAAGCTGACGCACCAAGGTGGCACACCAAGCTGGTGCACCAATGTGGAGCACCAAGCTGGCTCACAACCACTTTTCAGGGTGCTGGCTGTTGGCTGTCCATCTTCTATACTTGTAACATTCCCTTGCGAATATTCCTCTACAAATCTACACAAGGCTATTGCGTTTCCGAGGCTCTTCGCATCCCAAGGCATTACATCTTCATTCTCTTTAAAAGGCCATCCATAAACAACATTTTTTCTCTCTTGGCAACTCACCCACTCTTAGCAACCAACACCCTACCTTCAGAGTATTCCCTTGCATCCCTAAGAACTCCCAACTATGTCCAAAGCAACAAGGAGGAGATATCTTGAGCCATCCAAGGAGGAGACAGCAAAGGCAAGATAAGTTCCTTTACTCACTTGCACGTGGATTTTACATGATATTCTGGATAGAACCTGGAAATAGGTTGATATAATGTCTATATAGTGATGTTCTTTTGTACTTTTTGTTGTTTTTGTTGTTTGTGATTCTCCTTTCTATATTCATTGCTTCTTTGTCATGATGATTTTTGCACTGTGTGATCTTTTTAGTAATGAATCATAGTCCTATGTAACCACTAGCTATGGAAGATGAGCTGTGATACATCTCCTATACATGCTTTATCATTTCCACATGCTCCCTAAGTCAGCCAGATCATTGTATGATTCCTAAAATCCACCATAGGTAGCTACAATTATATGGGACCCATGAATATTTATGACAAATGATAGAATGATAAGAAATGTTTTAGGCTCGATTATTCAACATGATTAAGTTCTTTGGTATCTAGGTTAATGATTTGAACAGATAGTAACCCAATTGATTGCATACATCTGTCTCAGACTCTGAAATATGACTGTAGTCTAAAACAGGGTATCTGGGCTGCACCAACCTAGCACACCAGGTTGGAGCACATACCTGGCGCACCAGCTTGGTCACAAGGTGCAAGTAGCCTATTTTCGCATCATGATTTGCATGCTTTTCTGATTTTTTTGGACTTTGAGCTTTCTGATGTTTGATCTCTGATATGTCATGTTCTTGCTTGCATGATTTCAGCATATAATAGCACTATTTGCTTTAGTTTTGCATCTAGTGAAGTTAGCTTGCCACTTGGATTTGGTGAACTGGTTGCTTTCCAGGACTCTTTGAGTAGAGTTCTTTTGCATCAGTCCATGATCCAAACCCAAGTAACATAGTTGGGATTCATTAGCCTTTATCAAAGTGTGGTCTTGTGTGAGGCTTATTGCCCTTGAGCACAAGGCCCATGTCATGGTGTCTTGGGTTCCCTCTTTTCTTTATGACTTTGTGAAAGAGGGGGAAACTCACATGTGATCAGGTGTTTTAGATGTACATGATGCATATTCCGATGGTCAAGAGCATGTTTGCAAGATTTTATTTCACATAGCATATTAGTTTAGATTACTGTTAGCTTTGCAATTCTTGCGTCTCACTTCAGTGGCACACATTTGAGGCACACCTTAGTAGAGCACATAGTTGGCACACCACATAGGTGCATATAGTAGGCGCACCAAACAGGCGCACCTGCCTGTTTTCACTACACCAACAGTGGCCTTTTGGCATGGTATTTTGCATGGTTCTCGATTAGTTTTGCCTTTGGTTTTCATTGGATGTCCTCCTGGATATATCAGGATGACTCTAGTCTATTTTCATCCACATTTATGCATGGTAGCATAGATTTTGCATATAGCAAAGCGAGGACGTTAGCCACTCGATATTGTTGGATTTGTGGTTATATCTGTGCAATATCTTTGCACCGGTGTTTGATCCACAACATGGGTGACTTTTCAGAGCATTAGGACACATCCTACACTCCCTCTACCCATGTTTAGCATAAGGCACCACTTGCATGTAGCATTGCATTGCATATCACTCTTGGGCACACAGAAATAGTTTGAAAAGCCAACATTTCATATAATTAAATGAGAAACCCATGAAAGACCGATTCTTTGGGTGCACGAGGGTGTCTAATACCTTCCCCGTGCGTAACAGGGATCCTTACCCATTTTTGGTTCATGTTGACCTTTTCTCCATTGGCTTATTGTATAGTTTTAGTGTCTTGAAATGGATTTCCTTGCCTCCCGTTTTTTAAGTAGACTAGGTGGCAACTTCTGCATTGTGTCATTGTTTTTTATTGTTTTTGTCATGACTTCGCTGGCCCTTGTGCATTTGGCTTTTCAAGTGAGGCACGAGGCTGTCGCCGGCATGGTTACAGGAACTAGGGCACAACTGCAATTGTGCCAAAAAGCTACTATTGGTCCTTGAAACTAAGACTTTCCTCCTCCTGGACCCTTCCCCAGGGTTCTTTTGCTACTCCTCCCTAGGGCTATGTGTTTAGAAGCCCCCCTTTGATTGCGGCTATCTCTATAGTAGCCTCACTCTAGTTTGGGCAGCTGGGATCTCAGCTTCCGAACTCCTCTTCCCCTGTTTTGCCTCCATCTGTTGGAGCCATTAGTGATGATCCCATGACCACACAGCTACAACAAATGGCGGCCCTCGCCCAGTAGCTGCAGGGATTGGCACTGGCGCTCCAGCCCTTTTCAGGTTTGTCCTTCCCGACTCTTGAGTTGCCTCTACAACTGGCCTTAGGACAACAAATTGCACCCACTGCACCACCCCCACAGCCGTCGTAATCCCTTGTCTCTCCAGCGAAAGGGGTGTCAACATTGCCTTTTGCAACACCGACACATCACCCACCACAGCATGCATCTCCATTATCTGGTGGCTAGCCTTCTAGGCTAGCGAGAGCGTAGTACTAGGGGCCATTCCTGTCCAACAGCTCTTGCTCCTGCATTCTGCACCTACTGTAGCACCACCCCCTACCTTATCCTCACCCATGTACCAGACATAGGGTTCATCCACAGCACACATGCAAGGGTACAATGGCCATCCTATTGTAGCACTAGACGGTAGAATGGTGGATCCGGAGGATCCTATAGGGGCGACCCATAAAGTGTACGCAACACCCGCCTCGGCTACATAATCTGCTACTGCAGTAGCTTTAGACGCTCTCCTTGTGAGGGTGAATGATCTGGAGCGCATACTTTGAGAAGTGTAGGGCAAGGACCACTGGTCCTACCAATTATGGAACCCCTATTATTTTCCAGAGGTGACTCTCCCTTCGAACTTTCAAATCATGGAGTTTGAAAAATACAATGGTAGCAAAGCCTATTGCGGAGACCTCGCCCAGCTCCAAGTTGACGAAAGGTTGTTAATATGCCTGTTCTAGAAAAGTCTTACGGGACCCGCGTTGAAGTGGTTCACCTCCCTTGACATGGCCACCATCAAGACTTGGGACGACCTTACACAAGTGTTCCTCGAATAGTATTCTTTTAACCTCGACCTAGTCCCAAAGCGCGAGGACTTGGTCACAGTTAAGTAGAGGCCCCAAGAAACATTTGGGGAGTATGTTGGACGTTGGAGGTCCTTGGCTTCGTAGGTCAAAGATAGGCCTTCCAATGAGGAGTCTATTGAGCTCTTGATTCGAGAAGCACAACCAGCAGTCAGGGCTCTACTCAACATTAAGCCAGTCACCACTTTTTCTCCATTGCTTCGGGCGAGTGCCTGTGTTGAGAGTTCACTGCGTCGCAGTAATTTTCTAGCACTCTCTGCATTTGCCAAACAAGACACTTCCTCACATAGTGGCGTCAGCAGCAGCAATAACAAAAATAACCATAATGCCAATCTACCCAAGATGTGGGACCCCTCCGAGGATACAGTCTCTTATATTAGATCCCCTGTTGCATCGACAAATGCCCATTCGCCCCCTCAGTACCAATTAGTTTATTCACCCACACCCATACATGAAGCACCTCATGCATCACACATCACTTCCACTGTCACTCCAGTATATCCTACCCCACTGGTTAGGATGCGCCCACCATTGGCACATCCACAACCGAAGCGACAGCGCCGTGACAGGTGCCACTATACTCCATTGGTGGAGCCATTGAGCATGGTGTTCCCTAAAGTCACATCATTTTTGAGGCTGCCTGAAATCTGGTTGCCACCAAGTCTACTTTCTGCCTGGTATAATACGAGCGCGTTCTGCAATTTCCATCAAGTCGCAGGTCACTCGACGGACAATTGTCTCACACTAAGGAATGCAATCTAGGACTTGTTTGACCAAAAGGTCATCGTTATTAGCACGTGGCGGCAGACACCGCTCCTACATCAGTAGCCACACAAGCACCACCAGCACAACCCAACATAGTTAGCCAGCCATTGCCTCAGCATTCAGCCCCAGGAGCAGTAGGTCCCTCTGGAGTCAATCCCATCTTTCCTATTGATTCTATCTCATCTTTTATTCGTCATACTGATCTTGTTCATGATGTATCATCTCCTTTTCCACGTTAGTTGTATCTATCCTTCCATGGTGATTCCGAGGAGTCAATTAGTTTGATTCGTCCTACCATTGAGGTAGTCTCTGTTGTAGCTCCAAACCCCATCCGCTTTGATCCTAAACCCTTTGATGTTCTATACCGTGTCAACCGGTTCATGCCGGTTAATTTCATTCCTGCCCTTAAACACTTGTGGTGATCCCCATTTGATGGTCGATAATTTGTGTCGCAAGTGGGGATACGAGAAAGGAACCCTTTGGGCGATACGGCCAAGGAATCGCCGAACCGATCAACGCAGAAGAATGGAGAGAGCATGAAGGACTGGGATACGAACATCAACACAATAGAAAAGATCCCCACTCTGGTAAGTTTCCAGAGATGATCATTTCCCATGATTTGACTGACTTCACCAGTGTAGGCGTTTCAGATCTAAAGTAGAGTCTATTCGTAATGACACAATCACCAGCAGTTTGGATTTGTCTAGAAGAGTCCTATGTAGAGAATGATCAGTCAGAGTTAGAGCAGATTATTTAGCAGACCTGTGAGCAGTTCCAGAGTTGTACAGTGCTGTCAGAGTCAGAACAGTCGACAGTGCGTCAGGCAGTGGCAATACAAGATCTTATTCAGAGGGCAGACTCAGAGAGCCTGACAGATGAGACAGTTGAAGATTTAAATATTCTGTTCCAAGAACAATTGGAGGTGCTCGCGGAAGACTTAGCAAAGCACGACAAAATCAAGAATTGGAAAGCAATTGTTTCACCACTGCAACCAGAATCACCAATACCAAGCTTTAATTATGGTCCTCCGAGAATCAGATAAAGTTTTCGCTAGACCAATGGAGTTAATCTCCTGTCAGCTGGGAGGCGGGTCTAGCTAGTACTGGCTGTTCAAGCCTCACTTTAAGGGTGAAGAGCAAAAAAAGAAAGAGAGAGACTTTGAGCTAGGTTCAAGGAGCAATACAAGTGGTAGCAATCTTATCAGTCAGCTGCAGGACAGCTGCCAGAATGCAACACCCATTGCAGATATTATGGAAAATAAAATAAAATAAAATAATTTGAAAATCCTAGAAAATCAAAAAAATGTGTAAATAGAGATGCACCAACCTCAGAAGTAGAGAACCCCAAATCTACAATTAGCCCAGGCAATCACATGGTAGAAAAGGTTGCACAGTACTGTGACCGTTATGAAGCACCACTAGGAGACAGAATTAGAAGAAATCCTCTCAGTTGATATCACAAATCCAACCTTTGAGTAGGAAATTCTATTTGAGCTCATTACTCATGGGAGGAAGATGATGTTATCAAGACTGATGATGTAGATGCGCCCAATATGCATGGTCGTTCATTGTGAAAGAAGTCCCATCTAGGGATGCAGCATTCCCGAAGGTATGAATCATGGGGAGCAATCAGAGCCCATCAACGTCTCCTAACTGAAAAGTACTACCAGTGATCGTCAGCCACTCCTGAGCCTTGCAAAACATTCCATTGTAGGCCATGCAATTCTATGTTTCTCGCTTATTGCATCCTAACTTCACATAAATGGCATCATGTGCATTGTACTTTCTTTTTGTTTGCATTGCAATCATAATATGAAACATTGGCATAACCATTGCCCGATGAGGAAAATTGGGAAGCCAGCCTGCTTAGGAAGAGTTTTGATCCTCTGCACGTGTTACTACCTGGGTGACCTAGGGAGTGAGGGAGCAACTATTTACAGGGAATTGGACGAAATGTGCAAATTCCAAAGGGCCCTATACCTCAGGAGGGAGACAAAATGCTAGGATGAAAGTGAGAATGCGAGGAAAAAAAAACATAGATATTGGAGCACAAAAAAAATGAGAAGATTGAAATTGAAGATAGAAGTCAGCTCCAATGAGAGAAGCATGCGAGACAACTTTGTCCCTATCACATAACTTGGAGAGGAGTTGAAGCATACACATATCAAGCCCATATTTTCAAAGAGACTAGCCACCCCTTAAGTTAAATTGGAGAGAACAGCCGCCACTCAACCTAGGTGTTTATTACCTCCAAGAAGGGATAGTGTAAGTCAGCATGCCTTAGAGGGAGTGAAAAAAAAGGGGAATTATTGAAAAAAGTAGGTGTAGGGCCCTAAGAGTTTGGCATGGAGCGCATTTTATCTCAACAATCCATTGAGTGAGTGAGAGCCACCATAAACCCAGGGATCCAGGTAGCGTTAAATGAGTTGTGGACATTCTAATTCCTTGTAGTAGGCAATGAAGGCTTCCTTGGTGCTAATGGCATATCTTCTATAAACCATGCATAAATCTTGCTTCCATCATATGAGCATAAGTCATTTGACATTCAACATTTTCGATTACACCACTTTTGCACTTTTGCATCACTGTGTAAGGCGTTTGCCCACGTTCCAACTAGAGGCATGCTAGCTACCTTTTGAGTCGAAATATTGGCAAAAAAGGAATCTTCAACTAGGGGCATGTTAACTACTCTCTGGTTGGAAATAGGTCTTTGACTAGGGGCATGCCAGCTACCTTTCTAAGTCAAGGAGCACTGAGACAATGCTACCACCAGGAGCATACGGGCCAACGCAAGCTACTTCTTATAAAGAGCATAGACTAAATTCATTGCCAAGACAGACCAAATCAGATTCAGGAATAATACATGGTGAAACAAGTCAATACCCTTATTACAACTCTTTAGTTGTATAAAGATTGCTCACTTGATAAAGAAATTAGAGCAGTGGACTCCGTCACAAACCAACAATGCAAATAGTTTAGCTCCTAAGGTTTAAAATGCAAGATGGTTGCTAAAATTGCATCTTGATCCTCAGCACTCCGTAGCCTACATTTGAATGACAAGATGAGAAATGTAAAGAAAACGAGCGCTCAGTCTTCGAAGAATTCACCAGATGGGTAACTTGCAAAAAACCCCTTAACAATGTGAAATTTGCAGAATAGCCCACGAAGGATTGGGAAATCATACTCGAGCAGGAACTTGCAAACACTTAGCAGAATTTCAAATACCATAGCACAGCAGCACTACAGCCACCAGAAGTTTGCCATATCAGGCTGATTTGCAATAAGGCCCCTCCAATTTTGGAAATTTGTGAATATGCACTAACTTTTTGCAAAACTTGCAAACAAAGCCAATTGAGATCGAACTCCAGCAAGGATCCATCAGAGGATATTACACATGCATCTCAGTAAGAACAATGGTTTTCGTGCAATAGAGCCAGCAGCAAGCACAATTGCAGTTGTGCCCTCCAAAGTGCAACTAAAGCCAGCTTCCTTCTTATGGGGTAATCTAGGGGTCATCGCCTTCTTTTTTGGATTCTTGTTCCGGGTGGATGAGATCCTTCTATCCCTTCCATTTCCGCATTTTCGCTGGCGTAAAATCCTGCAATTTGACCTTTGACTTGGCGGTCAAGGTCCTTTCCTTTGCTTTCCTTTTTTGGATTCTCAGGGACGCGAAATCCTTTTGATTGACTTTTGACCAAGCGATTAAAGTCAACCTTTTACTGGGCGGTCAAGGTCATTTCCTTTTTTGGATTCTCGCGAGAGTGAAATCTTTTTGCTTGACTTTTACCAGGAGGTCAAAGTCGACCTTTAATCGGGGGGTCAAGGTCATTTTCTTTCCTTTTTCGGATTCTCGCAGGCGCGAAATCCTTTTGTTTGACTTTTGACCGGGTGGTCAAAGTCGATCCTTGACCGAGCGGTGGTTATTTCCTTTCCATTTTCGGATTCTCGTAGGTGCGAAATCCTTTTGCTAGACTTTTGACTGGGTGGTCAATGTCGACCTTTGACCGGGTAGTCAAGGTCATTTCCTTTCCGTTTTTGGATTCTCATGAGCATAAAATCCTTCTGCTTGACTCTTGACTAGGCGGTCAAAGTCCACCTTTGACCGAGCAATCATGGTCATTTCTTTTTCCTTGGATTTTCGTGAGCGCGAAATCCTTTTGCTTGACTTTTGACCGGGCAGTCAAAGTTGGCCTTTGACCGGGAAGTCGAGGTCATTTCCTTTCCTTTTTTGGATTCTCACGGACGCAAGATCCTTTTGCTTGACTTTTGAATGGACGGTCAAAATCAACCTTTGACTGGCTGGTCGGGGTCATATATTTTCCTTTTCTTTGGATTTTCGCAAACACGAAATCCTTTTGCTTAACTTTTGACCAGGCGGTCAAGGTCGACATTTGATCGAGCAGTAAAGGTTCTTTCTTTTGCTTTCCTTGGATTTTTGCATGTGCGAAATCCTACTGTTCGACCTTGGACTGGGTGGTCATGGTCCTTTCCTTTGCTTTCCTTAGATTTTCGCGGGCACAAAATCCTTTTGTTTGACCTTTGACCGGGTAGTCAAGGTCATTTCTTTTCCTTTTCCTTGGATTTTTGTGGGCCCGAAATCCTTTTGCTTGACTTTGACTAGGCAGTCAAGGTCCTTTCTTTTCCTTTTCTTGGATCTTCGCAGGCGTGAAATCCTTTTGCTTGACTTTGGCTGAGTGATCAAAGTCCTATTCTATCCTTTTCTCCTCTGGATCTTCGCGGGCACGAAATCCTTTTGCATGCCCTTAGTCCTTGTAGACAGGGCTTCCTTTCTTTCTTGACAAATAATGTGATTTGTCATGCCTCTTTTCTTTGGGCTGGTATCCCCAACTACTCGGTTGACAACCGTCAAGCAGTTTAGCAACCAGGTTGACAAGACTTGGTTAACTTGTCATATCCAGCCTCCTTAGGTTGATAACCTTAATAATCCTACTGTTGAGTCTGATAACTTATCATGTGGTTCCCTCTGTACGTAGGATTTCTTTAGTTTTTGCAATATCACTTCAGCATTAGCATCAGCATTGCACCTACTTTCAATACCCATTCTTGTGTGTACAATATTAGCATCAGCTTTGCAGTTGGCGTTCAGCATCAGCTCTTGCATTGACATCGCATTTGGCTCGGCATTTGCATGCATATTGCACTTTGCATTTGCATACTTGCATTTGGCAACAAGTCTTGACTTCGGTGCATCCACCGGATAAGTGACCTAAAGCCTATAGCAAACATCACTTCTCCGCAGCCTCAAAATGGCGGTATCCTATCAACCCTGAGTGTCGGTCTCGATTCTCTCCATCCCTTGAACTCGCTCAGGGAGGGGCATCTGTAGACACCCCAATTTTGAGGCAGCTCGTAGGTGAACTCTCCAAAAGATGTTGCTTTGGATGCGGCAAGCCTTAACCTCATTTGAACTTTACTCGGCATCTTGGTTACCCTAAGCCTATAACAAACTCATGGTCCGATTAACAATTCAAGCAACTAGGTGGAGCACACCAAAGTAGAGCACCAATGTGGAGCACCAAGCTGGCGCACAACCATTTTTCAGGGTGCTGGCTGTTGGCTGTCCATCTTCTATGCTTGTAACTTTCCCTTGCGAATATTCCTCTACGAATCTACACAAAGGCTGTTGAGTTTTCGAGGCTCTTAGCATCCCAAGGCCTTACATCTTCATTCTCTTTAAAAGGCCATCCATAAACAACATTTTTTCTCTCTTGGCAACTCACCAACTCTTAGCAACCAGCACCCTACCTTCAGAGTACTCCCTTGCATCCCTGAGCACTCCCAACTGTGTCCAAAGCAACAAGGAGGTGATACCTTCAGCCATCGATGGAGGAGACTTCATAGGTAAGGCCCTTTACCCACCTCTCCATATGGATTTTACATGATATTCTGGATAGAACCTGCAACTAGGTGGATGTAATGTCTATATAGTGATATTCTTTTGTACTTTTTGTTATTTTGGGTGTTCATGATGCTCCGTTCTCTATTCATTGCTTCTTTGTCATGATGATTTTTGCACTGTGTGATCTTTTTAGTAATGAAGCATAGTCCTATGTAACCAATAGCTATAGAACATGAGTTGTGATGCATCCTCTTTCCATGCTTTATCATTTCTACATGCTCCCAAAGTTAGCCAAATCATTGTATGAATCATAAAATCCACCATAGGTAGCTGCAATCCTAAGGAACCCATGGATATGCATGACAAAGGAGAGAATGATAAGAAGTGTTTTAGCCTTGATTATTCAACCTGATTAAGTTCCCTGACATCTAGGTTAATGATTTGAATAGTCAGTAACCTAATTCATTGCATACATCTGGCCCAGACTCTAAAATCAGACTGCAGTCTAAAAGAGGGTATCTGGGGTGCACCAACCTCGTGCACCAGGTTAGAGCACATACCTGGCGCACCAACTTGGTCACAGGGTGCAAGCAGTCGATTTTCGCATCATTATTTGCATGCTTTTTCGATTATTTTGGACTTTGTGCTTTCTGATGTTTGATCTCTGATATGTCATGTTCTTGCTTGCATGATTTCAGCATATAATAATACTGTTTACTTTAGTTTTGCATCTAGTGAAGTTGGCTTGTCACTTGGATTTGGTGAACTGGTTGCTTTCAAGGACTCTTTGTGTAGAGTTCTTTTGCATCAGTCCATGATCCAGACCTAAGTAACATAGTTGGGATTCATTAGCCCTTATCAGAATTGGATTGTGGAGTCTTGTATGGCTTATTGCCCTTGAGCACAAGACCCATGTCATGGTGTCTTGGGTTCCCTCTTTCCTTTATGACTTTGTGGAAGAAGGGGAAACTCGCATGTGATCAGGTGTTTTAGATGTCCATGATGTGTTTTCAGATGGTTTTATGCATATTTGCAAGATTTATGTCGCATGGCACATTAGTCTAGCTTACTATCTGATCTGCAATTTCTAGGTGTCACTTCAATGGCACAGATTTCTGGCACACCTTAATAGAGCACATTGGTGGCATACCACATAGGCGCACAAAGCTAGCGCACCTACCGGTTTTCACTGCACCAACAGTAGCTTTTTGGCATGGTGTTCAGCATGGTTCCCGATTTGCTTTGCCTTTGGTTTTCTTTGGTTGTCCTCTAGGATATATCAGGATGACTCCAATCTATTTTCATTTGCATTTATGCATGAAGCCAAGCGAGGACGTTAGTCACTTAAAGTTATTGGATCTATTGTGGTATCCGTGCAATATCTTTGCATCAGTATTCAATCTATGATTTGAGTGACCTTTCAGAGCATTAGGACACATCCTACAGTCCCTCCACCGATGTTTAGTATAAGGCACCACTTGCATATAACGTCGCATTGCATATCGCCCTCGGGCGTACAAAAATAGACTGAAAAGCCAACATTCATTATAAGCAAATGAGAAACCCATGAAAGACCGATTTCTTGGGCGCACAGGGGTGCCTAATACCTTCCCCATGCATAACAGGGATCCTTACCCATTTGTGGTTCATGTTGACCTTTTTCCTTTGGCTTATTGTATAGTTTTATTGTCTTGAAACAAATTTCCTCGTCTCCCATTTTTTGAAGTAGACTAGGTGGCGACTCCATTTTGTCATTGTTTTTTTTTGTTGAAAAAATCCTTAAGTATATTTTGATGTTAACAAATGACATGTGATTAATTAATCACTTAAGAAAATATGAAATACTCAGGTATTGAATATACAAATCATTTACAAAGGAATTATATGCAGTTATTTATAATCTTAATGTAAATGGACTAATGTGCAAAGATAGAAGATGTTTTTAGCTTATGTGCAAAACGGCATACCGAATTATTTCGGTATACCGAATGAGGGTTTATCGAAACATCAATCGGAGCACCGAAATTCAAAGGAATTAAAGCTACCAGAAAAACTGTCGACCGATCCATTTCGGCATACCATTTCAGGGAATTTCGGCAGATCAAGCAGCACACCGAAAATCAAGGACTGCAGGAGCATAATGGCATTTCTGAAGACCGAAATATTTTCGGCATTCCATTTTGACTCGACCGTTGTAGATTTCGGTCGACCAATCCATTTTGGCATACCGAATCTTCTGTCAAAAAATTACAGATTTACTAGTCGTTAGACCCAATTAGGCAAACTTGTATCATTATAAATAGAGGTCCATTTGGAGCTCTAAAGACACACCATTCCTTCATATTGTTATATTCTATTGAGTGATCAAAGTGAGTTGTAATTTTTCGATCCAAGCTTTGCTTTAAGCTCCAAGTGCTCCAACATCCTTTCTAGCCAAGCAAGAGCAAAGATCCAAGTGATCCAAAGCTCTCTCTCTCAAAGCAATCAGAGGTTCTCCAGGAAGGAGAAGGAAATTTGAGATACAAGTGTACAAACAAGGTATTATTTGTAGCTTGTAATATTCTAAGTTATTGAATATAGGGTTAAGTCTCAAGTGGGGAACTTGAGGAGTGGACTAAGCCGGGGTTGGCTGAACCACTATAAATCTTTGTGTCTTTGTGATTGAATATTCTTGTGCTAAATCCTTAATAGTTTCAAGATTGCATAATAATTTCCAAAGAGTAAAT
>JAMKQA010040278.1:0-45492 GCA_024699735.1 Posidonia australis
AAGGTCTTAACATTCAACATATTTTGTTAAATTCTAACCGTTAAATTTTAGATTAAAAATTAATAGTGAATATAATTCAAATTAGGATGAAACATTAACACATAGTAGATTATATTATAGATTAACTAATTATATAATTAAATTTTATTTTAAAACACAGAAAACTAAAATAAATGGGGTGCCTACAGGAAAATTTTCCTATAGGCACCTACACAAACCATTTCCTGATATATTAATTCTAAGACATTTGAACATTTAATTACACCTAGGTAATGTTTGGTACGTTGGAATGGAGACTGGAATGGAATGAGAGAATTCCATTCCAATGTTTGATACAAAAAAAATCTTTGGAATAGGCATGAGAATCAAATTCTCTTGGGAATCAAATTCCCATTGAACATGGGAATTTCATTCCTTCCCAATGGAATGGGAATCATCCTAAAAACGTCGTGTATCCTCCTTTACAGTCATTCCTCCTACTCCGCAGCTATCCCTCCTCCTCTATTGCATGCTCTCGACGTCTGTCACCCTTAGTCATGGAATGTGGGCCGAGTTGGGCCGACCTGGTCCAAAAAAGTAAGGGCCCGCCTAGGCCTAGACCATGCTGGGCCAATCCGCGGGCTGAACCGAGTCGAGCCAGGTCGAGCCTCTTTTAATAGACCATGGGTCCGACACAGCCCACGGCCTGTCGATGGGCCAGGCTGGGTTGGTCCGTTCTATTGGGCCAAAATTTAAATTCTAAAATTAAAATTTGTTATTAATAAAAAAAATATTTTTTAATACATTAAAAAAAATACATAACAAAATAAAAAAATACAAAAAATGTTTTACATCATTGCATGGTAACATTCTTGAGGAACTTTAAGAATACTTTTTTTTATTTCGAACCCACGGCCCCAGTCCTTTTTTTTAAAATTTCTAGGCCAGGCTGGCCTCGTTCGACTTGGCCTAATCTTCATTTGCGAGCCAAAATGGACCTATTCTACGGGCCTACGGGAGCTTAGCACATGGGTTTGGCATGGCCCACGGTGCGCCTAGCCTGGCCCGACCCAGTGCTTGGCTTGACAGGCCGAGGCTATGGTGGGCCTAGGCTGGGCCGGACCGACCGATTTCCATGTCTAGTCAATCTCCTCCTCTTTAGAGGCCCTCTCTCTTCCTCTACGACCTTCTCTCTTCTACAACCATCTCTTTTCTGTATTTTTTTTGCTTTTTCATCTTCTTTTCCTATTTTTTTGTGTATGTATTATTTTTACAAAGAATATTGATATTTTTTATTGTCTTCTTTTCCTACAAAAAAATTTTATTCCACCAAGAATATTTTGTTAATGCTAATTTAGAAAGGATTATCTATGTTAATGTTAATTTAGAAAAGATTATCTATATTAAAACTTTTATGTGTATGTATATATTGTAGTGTGTATGGAAAAAAATTATTTTTAATTTTTTTCCCAAATTGACAGGATATTTTTGTTAATATGTAGTTGTTAATCTTCCAAATTTTATATTTCCATTTCGATTCTGTTCTTATGTATCAAATATTAGAAAGGAATTGTTTGTCAATTCCATTCTACAATTCCATTACATACCAAACACAGGAATGGAATAAATCTATTCCATTCCAAATTCCATTCCAGAGTTCATTCCATTCCTATATATTTTCATTCTAATGTACCAAACGCAGCACTAGTCTTGTAACATTGAATTGTTTTTCCTTAATACACTCAATGTAAACTTGAAAGTCTGCTGAATTTAGAGATTGAAGAATTCTATTTGAAACAAGTCTCTTTATTTGTTGTTTAGATATATGACTCAAATAATTATGTCATAACAAAACAAAATTTTCATTTATTTTTCGCTTTGTACCTCTTAATGTAGAATGTAGAATTTCATTGTGAGAAGTTATTGTATTAAGTAAATATAAATTATCATTATTAATCAAATAGTCGATACCAATAAGATTAAAACCTTGAAAAAGATTAAATTTACCATTTCCTTAAAGACAAGAGTATCCAGATTTATCTAAAACAGAAGCAGAAATTAAATTGTGCCTAAATAATGATACCATAGAAGTCTCTTTCAAATTTAAATAACAACTAGTTTTTAGCAATAATGTCAAATGATCAATAGTTTTTACTTTAACTTCTTCTTCTTTTTTAAAGAGCAAGAAGAAATCTGTGTCAACTTAGGCATCTTTCGCCTAAGTTGTTATTACCTACAGAGATGTATCTTTTACAATCACTTGGTGTTTTACAACTTAGGTAACCCTACATAGAAATACTTATGTGAGTAGTAGCATCAGAATCTATCCACTAAGTATGTCTAGGTACAGAAACTATATTAATCTTAGAATAAACCAAAGTAACTTGGTACAGTCAACTTTTTTATGCTCACCCATGTTGCAATAATGGCAGGTAAACTCATTCTGCTTTTGTTACTTTTGGGTGAAGCTCTTGCAGCTTCATTGGTTTTTAGCTTTCTTTTGCCTTTGTCATTAGAAGTGAAAGTCAAGTGAGTACTCTCTGTCTTGTCATGCTTCAGTTTCTTTTGTTGCACATAATGCGAAATAAGTTCATTAAGAATCCATATCTCCTTTTGACAGTTGCAACTGACTTTAAATTGATTGAATTGTGCACGAAGAGTGATCAAAACCAAATACATGAGCAAGTCTTCCTACCATTCTAACTTGAGCTCCTTGAATTTTGAAACAATGTGAGACATTTCCTAAATATATTCCTTTATGTTTCCCTTAACCTTGTAACTCATCGAAACTAAATTTACCAAAAGTTTACTAATTTCTACATTTTCATTCTTAACAAATCGTTTCCTAAGGTCAATGAGGAACTCTCTAATATTTGACTTTTCAAATATTATGCCCCTGAAAGTTTCTAGAATGGCACACCTCATATTTATTAGACTTAGTCGATTGGAACGTTGTCACTTTTCATAGGTCTTATTGTGCTCAACAAAAGTACTGTTGGACTCAAGAGAATGGGGTTGTTCATTCCTGAGAGCTAAATCAAGATCCATGCATCTACGAATAATCATAATGTTCTCCTTCTAATACTTAAAATTTGTACCGTTAAATATGAGAATTGAATTAATGTTGACAGATATTGAAATAGATGCATTAACTGAGAAAATACATAAACAGACAAGAACCAAAAGAATAGTTAATCTAATGATAACCATACTAATATTTGACAATAAATAAACAAACAAATAAATTCAACTTATGATAGGGTCTATCTCAAGATACCTAGCACAATATTGACATTGTCTTTAGATAGAAATGTCAATTTGCAAGTGGTACTCTTTAAGTAGTAATCAAATACTAATAATTAGTTCTATCAAGTAACAATCCTTCATTTGGGTCGATTAGTTATTCACATGGAACAACCGTATAATTGTCACGTATTTATTATCATAAGTGTGCTTGGTATTCAGTCAACTAGTAACCTTCCTCTAAATCAATTGTCCGCATGAATTTCAAACACACAAATAATTTTCTATCTCAAATATATTAATCTAAGCAAGATATTCTACTTTAGTAGGGTATTGTTTTGATTAATCTAATCTTAGAATAGATGACAATCTATATTTGATCACCAATAATGAATTTATTTGATTCCATATATTATAGACTAACATTCAATGTAAACTTAAAAAATCACTATATAAAGCTAAGGTATAATATTCAGTATAACTTTAATCACATGCAAAATAGTCTTTAAAAAAAACAGACGTTTACGTTTACAAAATTTCACACATGAACGTTTTACGTGTAAACACAGTTTATGCGTGAAATTTTTTTTCACGTGTAAACCATTTCCATGTGTTTTCACGCATGTTTTTTTTTTTTTTTAACCAGTAGAGTTTTACTCAATTTTGATGGATAAAATTATAATTTCTAGGTTATTCATACATGAAACAATCTAAGAAAACAATAATCTATCAATTTTCAACATATTTAGGATCAAAGAAAAACTGCTATGGTGCAGTTGGTTAAGGAGAGTGGAACTCACACCTCCCTCCCACGTTCAAATCTCACGGACCACAGGAAGAAAAAAATATATATTTATCGATTTCAAAAAAAAAAATATTTAAGATAAAAAACACAAGATTTCATGACGAAATAACATGATTGTTGATCTAATACCAGTTGTTGAAATTTGGGTTCAGAAAACATCCGAATTTTCTATATTAAAAACTTATTTTCCAAGACCGAATCATGACAAATCATTACAAAATATAGTATAAATGGAAGCATACCTGAATCCATATTGAAAATCAGAGAAATGCTTGATCACGTAGACAAGTGTCGACCTTCCAAACCACCATACGCCTCTTTCTTCTTTGTCTTTCTCAAGATAGAGTGAGAGAAAGGAGAGACAAAAAGGTGTGGGATTTATGAACCGTGACCCTTTATTTATAGAATTTTGTAATTTTACATATTTTCGATTCGACCTATCAACAAATAGAAATATGCTTAAATAGTCTCTACACATTAAATTTACATTTCTTAATATGTAAATAGACTCAACTCGAAACCAAATAGATTACTTTTAATGAATCTGATGATAAAATAACTTACAATACTTTAATTAGTTTCATATTGATTTACAATTAATTGAATTTTAACCCAACACTAATAACACCATCTAAGAGAGATTACCTTAGATCACAAAGAAAGGTTTCTCAACGTAAGAAGTTGCTCGTAGATGCTATGATGGACGTCAACATAGGAACCTCAAACCAAGTTGGGTTTCTAGGTTAACAATCTAAAGGGTATGGCAAGATGGGGTGCACAATTGTCAATAAAAAATTCCCGAAACACTTGCAACATGATTGGATGAAATAGCAGGCAACAAGTAATGAAGATCACAAAAGGACAGCCATGATGGAACACAAAAGGACTGCCCCCAAATCAGGTGGGGAGATAAGGGCAAACTCCAATAGGAAATGTAGAAGTTGTAGGAAGTTAGGACATGTTATTATTTTCAGACTTCTGGAACTGATAAAACCATTGAAGAGAAGAAAATTCATCATCTGTCCAAACTACATGGAAGAGCAGAAAATCTACAACTTTTCCAAATAGTTCTGTGATTTGCACTGCAGCCCGCTGATGCTTAAAGAATTAATCAAGAAGAAGCACGTCCAAATCAAGAAGGAACTCAAGAAGCTGAAGAATGTCATACGCTTTGCATTACTTGTTGCAGTGGTAGCTTATAAATTTGGCATTTAGGAAGTGTTTGGTTTGGCTCTTGAGCTTGAGTTTTTGACCAAAAGCCTCAAAGTTGAAATAAATCTATTTTAAAAAGTTGACTTTTGTTCAAACGTTGACCGTTAAAGATAATATAAGAATTTGAAAAACGTATCAAGCATAATTACACTAATTACAGAAACATTAAATAACTGTAACTAAGGTTCACCTTCAGGATCACAATGTGCGGCTAGAAGCTCTAACTCCTGCATCGGAACTCGGCTACACGCAGTCTGCACCTGAAAACCAAATAAGCACGCGTAAGTGACATCTAAGTCACCCAATACGCGCTCCAAACATACAAACCACAAAATCCTAGCAAAACCGTAAAAATTCATTTCTTTTGTTTTTCAAAACTTGGTTTTCTTTTTGAAACTCCTCTTTTCTTTTATTGGAAATCATTTGGAGATTCAATCTCAAATCCATGCTTTTTCAAAAGCCATGTTTCCTTTCTTTTCTCAAAATATTTGGAAACTCATTCTAAAACCACATTCTCTTTCAAAACACATTTTTTACATTCTCTTTCAAAACTTTTTGGAATCTATTTTCCAAAACATATCTTTTTCAAGACTTGGGATTCCTTCCTAGAATCACACTTTCAAATTCACATTTCTGACCAGTTCTAACCTAAAACACAATGCCTCACGGGCTCAAAACCAAACCATAAATACAGGCTGACAACTGATAAAACATCATCCTCATTTCATTTCAGGATTTTAGGACTATTTCATAAGTCCAACCCTGACCAAACCACATTTCTTTTTCTTTATTCATTTCCACTTTCTTTACTGTTGTTACCTTGATCAGGGGTAACCAGGCGCACAAGCAGTAGGTAAGGACATCCTTCCCCAACCTTCCTACACTACCGCGGTGAAATTCCCCGTGCGGGATGTCACCGCCCCGGCCAATCAGCCTCAATTTCATTTTCATATGTGCACGGGGATACGTCTCTGTCTGACGTTCCATCGGTGACCCGAACAACTAGGTCCAATGACCTAGGCTCAGTCTACATCGTCGGTGATCGGAACAACTAGGCTCAAAAACCTAGGCTCAGCCTACACCGTCACGAGCTCGGTGACCCAAACAACTAGATACAACGACCTAAACTCAGCTTACACCGTCGGTGACCCGAACAACTAAGTATAAAAACCCAAGCTCAGCCTACACTGTCTCAAGCTCGGTAACCACATTATTAGTGTTCCATTTCAAAACTCTTTCAACTTTCTTTTCAAACCATTTTCTATTTCATTCTTTTCGTTACAGGACTCTATTTCCTTGCAACACCTGACCCTCCGCTGGCGGTACCAACTTAAGCCATAAAAACCATGTTTAAAATCATAAATTGGGTTTCATGCCCAAAACCACATAAAATCATCCCTTTTCATTCATTGATGGGACTAAAACCCAAAAATCACTCCCAAATCTATTTATTTGAGTTCTACATTCCTCCATGTCATTACACAGGGAAAACATCATTAACATATACTCAACATGCCTTTAAAACCATTATCATTCATTTAAAACCATATTTAAGCATACCAGGTTCAGGACAAAAACGGTAGACCGAATCTCTCATTTGGCATACCAAAATTCCCTGTTTCGGTCGACCGAAGGATTTCGGTCTACTGAAACCTGGGATCTGGCTTAATTCTGCTAGGATTTTGGCATATCGAATCCCTCGCAGATAGGGCACACTCCTGTTTCAGGCGGCAGAATTCGTCCCAAGTGGGAGTCCCGATCGGACTCCCCAAACATATATCATAAATCATCAATAAATCATGAGGTGTAGACCCTTGAGTCTACTTCAAAACCCCTCAAACCATTCATGATTCCATCCACCACACAGTTCATACGAAAATCATAAGGGGAAGGGGGTTCAAGAACGGCTACTGTAGCCTTCAACCCCAAAATTACATTTTCTCCACAATTATCAATCCTAACCGCATGATATCTATATTCTAATGCTATATATCACATTCCCATTCATTTCATGATTTTCCCACAATTTTTCATGCATTTACCTCAATTTTCATGCAATTAACCCATTATTAATGAAACGCTGAACGGAGGAAGGGAAAGGGGTCGCGTACTTGGCTCAACCCTCCGACGACGCTCCCGCACTCCAGCAAACCTCCTCACGCCCCGGCAAAGCCTCCTTTGCTGGTGGAACACACGAGTGGCTCACACCACCTCCTCGGTTGCGCGTCGCCGTTCTTCCTATCCCTCTTCCTCCTTACGTCGCGGCTCCCCTCATCCACTCGCCTCTGCCTCTCTTATCCCCTCCTCCTCCCACACCACGACAGTCGCCCATCGCGTCGGAGATGACAGCGAGGTACGTGTCGCTGAATGGTGGTGGCACGGGCTGAGTAGGGTGAAGGGGAAGAAGACGGGTGTGTGCTGAGCTCGTGAGTGCGAGAAGGAGAAAAGAAAGAAAGAAAAGAGAAAAGATCGGGCACGTAAACTGAGGCGACTATGTATCCTCAAATCGGACTCCACATTCGTCCTAAATCACAACCAGGTGCACAGAAAGCCAACCACAAGCTTACACATCTAAGAAACAACATATTATCCATTAATAAACTATTTAAGCAATATTACAAATTACATAGTTTACAAATAGAAATGGATAATCAAGTCCAGATGTCACACGTTAGATTCTTTAGAAGCTCATAGGTATGAACTTCTTACCAAAACGTAAGATTTTAATCCCCATTTATGGTCATATTGTCATCGACATGAGTTGAACATTACAAGTTAACAAGTTGACATCAAAACCCAAATCCGATATTATTTTAAACAAATTCAACGTCGTCGCTCTACTATTGCTGTCGTGGCTATCTCTGCTAGTTATCAACCTTCACCAATATTACTAAAAAAATGAAGAGGATATTTTCATTATTTAACTAGTTATCAAGTATTATGAAACTAAGTCAAAAAAAAAAAAAATATTAAATAAAATTGTAGTAAGTGAGAATCTACTTATAAAAATCTTATTGTAAAAATTCTCCCACGAAAGTTAGATTTCTAAGAAATTTTAGCCTACAAAAGTCAAACCAAACACTTACTTAGTAGTGGACAAAAATATCTAATTATACTGAAGTATGCAGTTCATCGGATCATATCGTAACATCTCTATATCTGTATTAACACCATATTTGGCAACTTTTTTTACTATCAATTGCTGGTAAGTAGTATGTTATCGTACATTTGTAAACTCTATACTCTAAACTCTAAGCAGTTGATGGGATTTTGTAATGCTCTCTAAGCAGTGTCATCTAGTACTCTGTAAACTCTATTCCATAATCAACTTACTATGCATTATCGTGCACTATGTTATGTTCATAAGCTTACACTACTACTTTTAAGTCCCCAGGTAACATTGTCAATCGTATGACATCTACTAACTTATTTTTCAATGACATCACTATGGATAAGGAAGTACATCTCCTCTCCTTACCAAAATCAACAACCAAAGTTCATAACACTTATTTATAACCCCTCCAAGAAATGAAGCAGTTATCATGGACAGATCCCACAACGATCCACTTACCCAAAAACAACCAAAGCTGATAATTCTGACTTCTAACTCCTTCGGAAAAAACATACAAAATCTACAATCACGAATAACTACCCGTTATCATAATGTGCTATAGGATAGGTTCTTTTTGCCCATTTACATCTGTTCTACGGAGGTAAATCTGTCGATCCAACTTCGATTAATTACCAGCACATCGTAAGTGAACTACAGATTCAGAAGTTGTAATCAAAATACAATTAAACAGATGATGTATGAATAACTTAAAAAATACCCTTATATATGTTTGGTCAAATATACAGAAGTTACATTCAGATCTACGTGCATTCTTCCGTCCAACAAAAAAATAACTTCACGTCTTTTACTATAACTAAACTTCTTTCAAGATGAATCTCAAATTGTTTAGATCATCTACAAAAACCACTACAGTTATCCCAAAAACATACAGGCACCCTGTAATGCTGAAATCCAGAACAAGAAAAACAAGCTCTAAATGGTTGAACTTGCTTTCAATATTTCAATATCGGCTGAGTTCTAATCATTACGTAAACCCATCACAATAGACTCTGCAAATTTCAAGCAATACATCCCCGAATCAACATTGTTATGCTGCCTTGGAAGTCCAGGAACATTATAAACCTTCCAATCCATTGTGCCCTTAATCATCACTCTGTCAAGGTAATAGGCTAACATATGAATCTGCAATAGACAAAAGTGAAATACCAGTTATGAATAGCTTAGCTTCTAATGCTTTGACAAAGCTAATATCAGAAAGAAAATGAAAAGCAATTAAGCTACAACTGAAACTAATTCTTATGATGAATGGATTGAAAGAATTAAAATAGATGATGGTTAACAAATGTACTCTTGATGAAGGTATAGAGATGTTCGGGGTTAAAGTTGTAACAGGTTACAATCACATATACAGTTAAACCTGATCAAGGTATTCCAATGTAATATGATAATATACACAGAATAAGATGTAATAATAACAACAACAAAAAATAAGTTCAAGAGAAAAAGACCGACCATGCTGTTAACATCCACAAAATGCCGCCTGATACCAGGAACTGAATTGTAATGGTTCCACCTTCTCTAAGAAATATCTAATTCCAGAAGATACCAATGCATTTACGTCTCCAAAGGAAATATAATTTGTTCCATGTTTGCAATAATTTTACCATCCCCAAAGTACGACATCAATGTGTATTCAATCTCCCTCTGGTTTTTCGTATTATATTCGTTCTTTGCTTTCAACTACATAATAACCAATAGGAAACATTCAAGATACCAACATATAACAAATACTATCTTATATGTAACGACTACAAAAGTCTGACTGATACCCGTCTTGATATAACATTTGCAATTAGTCTTCTCAGTCAATTTATGTATGAGTCCAGAATAATCCACTAGCATAGAACCTTATGTGTGCTAGTTTACATCAAAAGTGTCCTAAGTAAAAGTCTTATTTATAGGAAGAACAAACACCTAAAGATCGAGACCTATTCAGACTTTGGATATACAAGAGATAGATGAGACAAGAAATCTACTTAGGACTTCTATACATATGTTGAGGGCAATTTAGTTACTTAACAGAGTAAGAATATATCTAGATCTAATGTCAAGACAGAGTACAGATCTATAATCCAAACTGCATATGAGATGATATAAATCAGGTCTCTTTTGATGGAACTTGGTTTCTCTATGGAGACTCCTATGATTATGCATTATGATAATCAAGCTACTATCTTTATCGTCAATAATCTCACCTTCCATGAGCGTACAAAGTACATTAAGGTAAATTACCATTATATACAAGATATGGTGATGCACCCCACACTCAATCTTTATAGCAGTTAGTAGACAATTTCACCAAACACTTAAGTGTTGAGATTTTTAAGACTCTATGTACCAAGCTGAACATGATTAATACATATACTCTAACTTAAGAGAAAGTGTTAGAGTTATGTTTATATTATTATTATTAGAGTCTTATTAGATAGTAGTGACTTATTGGATTATTAGATATCTATTTATGTTGAGTATCTAGTAAACTCTATATATATGTACTCTTTGGTCATTAATCACATCGTTATTTTTCCCTCTACTATATACACATCGTTATTTTTCCCTCTACTATATACACATCGTTATTTTTCCCTCTACTCTTCGCAACTATATACACCACCGCAGCTTCTGAAATGACATGGAGATTTTTCATATCTTCCTCCACTGACAACAGATTGGACAGCCAACTACTACAAGCAGGAAATTTTGAAACACCATTATCAGACAGCATCTTGCTTCCGTTTCAGCGAAGCTAACAGAGAACAGCTGCCTAATCTCAGCCACACGACGTACGACAACCAATCCAACGGTCTATGGGAATGGACTTTAATGGACCCTATTACGGCCCACTTCCATTAGATAAGTTCTCTATATTTTTGTCCAATTTAACATCAATTTTTTACCTCCCACCAGATAGCCTGATGAAACCTTTTGTCAAGAGTTCAGCTCCATTCCAGCTCAAACTAGTGTCATCATGTGTTGAACGGATCTCCAACTTGCACTCCAATTCTGAAATGTCTGCAGGCATTTTAGCGTAACCTTATAAGACCAACATAAAATTATAAGCTTGATTCAAAAAGATAACAAAAAAATCTGTTATAGCTCAACTAAAGAAAAACAGATGCTAGTAGAATGACATTGCTCCCTGTCCAGATCCAAACACATGTGGGACATGATCACTGCATTATTATATATATCCTATTTTGGAAGGCAAAGCACACATGATACCCTTATCTCCCGCAAACACTTTGCTTCTCCTAGCAACAGTTTTTGCCCCTCTTCTTCCTTTTTATGCTGATGCAACTAACACAACAAAAACAAAAAGTTCTCACATTGTTTGTGCTCTCGTTGACTTCTAAAGATGCACGCCACACCAAAAATGCTGCCGGTCAAGCATATTTTTCTCCCCACAGAAAAAAACAGAAGTGATGCATTGTATTCCAGAGGACTTAGAATTGCACTCTCTTGGCATTCTCAATGAGAAAAAGGCTCCTACTAATGCAAAAGAGAAGTATAGTCAGCATAGAAGTAATTTAATGATGCATGAGTCGACTTAAAAAACCCCAAAGCATTATATTTATCCTGTATCCTGAACAAAGTTCACACCATATAGAAGACAGACATAAATCAACTTTTGATCGACCACAAAAATTATTAGAAGTGCTAAACTGCTCCTCCCCAAAGAAAAATGTGTTCTTATGCGTTTAGTGAAAAGCATCTGTGCCTTATAAAAGCCATCATAGCACCATTAAAGGACTGGATTCTCAGAAAATTATTCTCCACTCCTGTAGGAACAGGAACTTCAGTCAAGGACTTCAAAACTCTACCATGTGTATCAAGATCCCTCCATATCTATATTGTTTGGGAGCACCCATTTTTACAATTGAAAATATGATTGGTGTCATCTGAAAAATGTTGATCAATAGATATGAGTTGATATTTAACACTCCACTAAAGCACATGGGAATGGAAGAGGATAGAATAAGCTTATAAGTGGAAGACTTTTGAGATGGCCACATTAGAGAAAGAAATGTGGAAATTTTAGTAAAAAAAAAAAAACATTTAGTCCACAAAATTGGCCTTGTGCTCTATAACGGCTTTGCATTTTCAACATCAGATAATGTTGGCTTCTGTTTAAGTTACCATGTGAAAATCAGCGGTCCAAGGAAAAAGCAATTCTGAGAAAGAAAGAGAAAAAAGGGCCAGAATTTTCTGCTTTTCTGGTAATTGTGACTAAGTACTCAATTTTAATAAATATCATACAAATCTCTTTTTCAATTTTAAAAGAAAGGTTTTACTCAAATGCTCCTGACTCTAGTAATTGAACATCAATGCCAACCTTGGGATTGGGTAATAAAATATATCAAAGGTAGAATGATGTTGCTGTACATGAGAAGTTGACTAGGAGAGACTAAAATAACAAGTTACCACACTGCCTACTCTAACAGAATTGTAAGAAAATTAACTGAATGACCAATGGTAGAACTCAAAGAAAATGCACAACCTGGTGGCATAGATAGAAACAGTATAGCTTATTCCTTGAACATGTAAGCCCACCTTTAGAGAGCAGCAGGACTAATAAGCTCACTAGAGTGGTTGAGTGATATTTGTCTTTCTCCAATCGTTCCAGTCTGATGTAAAAGCAAGAACTGGAGTATCTTTGAAAGTTCATCAGGAATGGCATAGCAAGTGCAAGTTTGAAGCTGCCAAAACAGAGTAGGGGAAGATGCTATTGAAGCATTTGACTATTAATTAACAATAGTCGAAAATAACAGATTCTACTAATACTGAGTCACTTAAATCCAACTACACTATAAATCAATTATGTATAAAAACTGAGTATGACATGTGCTTGATATTAGTTACTAGTAAAAAAGGAATCAAATGACAAATTCAAGAGAACAGGACTTAGGCTAAGTTAACAGTACTCCATATCTTGTTTGACAAAAGTAACTCCCTTTGACACGAAAAAATTACATAAAAAAGTCCAAGAAATCAAACAGATCCTTTTTCTATGATTTCGATCTATTTAGACATCAGAATAGAAAAAGAATCAAGAGAGAATCTAACAGTAAATAAAATTAACTAGCAAATAGTCTTATGGAGAGTATATAAAATCAAACAAGCCAAACATGAACCATATTAATAGTGGTTCATAGTCAACTATTTTAATATAGTACTTCTATAAGTGGTTGGTCTTTCATATCAGTGGTTTAAATTGAGGGTTCATGATAATCTATCAAGGAGCACGCGTAGGCCCACATAATAGCGTCATTACTGGTTGTCTTGAGCGAGAAATTTAGAATCAATACAGAAAAGGAGGAATTATATACTTTACCATATTCTTTACCAAATAATTACCATTGCTAAAAGATAAGAGATTTTTTAGAATGATGAAGCACCTTAGCCAAGATTAGAACCAGAGATCCCTCCCATTTTATGAGTGTCTTGCCAACTGAGCTGCCACATCGTGAGTCAAAGACAAAGATCTTTATTCTCAACAGCTTTCCATCCTCATAGTGGCCTCAGATTTTGTCCAAACACAAATCTCTAAGTCACCAGAAGACAATAATTGGTGCATCCAGACAGATATTACTTGGCTATTAAGGCTTATGGGAGGTTCTTATTGATGGATATACGCAACCCACTTCTACATCCAATAAACAGCTATGGTATTAATTTAAATGCTGCAACTACCAGTAATCTGAACATGAACAACTTCCCCCCTTGAAATGGTGGAAACGGTAAGGATCTCTCAGCACAAGCTCCCGATCGACTATTCTACTAACCAATTTGTATACCAAGTGACAATCGCCACAAACACGGAGATTCTTGAATATTCTGATACTAGTACCTTCAGGCAAACTGATAAGCCCAAAAGCAAGGGCAAGCTTTTCACTGTGATTCCAGAGACTCTGCTCTTTTTGTTCTTCATCTGTGTCATGCAAAACAAAGGAGGTAGCAGGTACATATCCCACTTGTTTGACCATTTGCAGAATTTCTTTCAACTTTTCATGAATCTGCATAGCTTGTGGATGGGTTCTGTCGCCAATACCAAAGGTATTGACATTATTCTTTACCTTTATCCAACTGCAAGCAGGCTTCTTCTTCAAATTGATAGATTTCATATGGGTCCGGACGTGCTCCACATCCTGCCACCTGCTATTTATAGCACATACATTTGAGAGTAAAACAAAAGCTGAATCATCCGAAGGATCTAACTCAAGGAGACGTTCTGCAGCCTTCCTCCCAATGGTAATGTTACCATGAATTCTAGATGATGCCAATAAGCTCCGCCAAATGACATTATTTGGTAAGATTGGCATGTCTTCTACAAACTTTTCAGCTTCAGCTAGTCTTCCAGACCGTCCAAGAAGGTCAACAATGCACACACAATGTTCTATTGTTGGTGAGATCCCAAACTCTGAAGTCATGGAGGAAAATAAAGTGAGACCCTCATGAACATCACCTGTATGATTGCATGCAGAGAGGAGAGAAACAAAAGTTACATAGTCGGGTCTTACTCCAGTTTGGAGCATTTCATTGAAGGTTTCCTTCACCTTCGCAAAATGACCACTCCGAGCATATCCTGATATCAAAATATTCCATGCTTGCCGGGAACGAGTGCTTCTTTCAGGAAGCATATTCATAACATCATCCATTTTCCCACATTTCCCATACATGTCCATTGCCGCATTAGTAACATGTAGATCAGAGCTAAATCCTAGTTTAACAATTATGCTGTGAAGCTGCTGCCCCTCCTCTAATGAAGCTAAGCTTGCACAAGCAGCAAGACCACCGGAGAAGCTAAAGTGGTCTAATTCTAGTCCATTATAGCTCATCTCCTTCAAGAGTCTCAATGCTTCCTCGCCTTGGCCATGGTGAGCTTTTGCAGCAATCATTGCATTCCATGTGACCGCACTTTTTAGAACCATATTATCAAAGATAAATCTGCAGGAGTCGAAAGCACCGCATCGTGCATACATTGCGAGAATAGAGTTCTTTACAAAACCATCAACTTCAAAACCAGAGGAAATTGTGTAGGCATGGAGGGGCATGCCACTTTTAAGTAGATCACCAGGAGCACAAGTTCCAAATATGTTTACCATCGTAATGTAGTTTGCCTTGATGCCACTCCCTCTCATCCAATTAAAGGTTTTAAGTGCCTCATGCTGTTTTTCATTGTCTACGTACCCACCAATAAGTGCATTCCAGCTAATGACGTCAAGTATGGGTGACATCTGGAATACCTGTTTGGCATCATTCATGGCATTGCAGTTGCAGTACATAGTGATCAATGCATTTACCAACATTAAATTCTCTTGGAGGCCTGTTCGGATTAAGATAGCATGAACAACCTTTCCATTCGACAGATCTTCAGGATTAGCACAAGCAGCCAAAGCACTTGCAAAAGTCACATGACTTGATCCATGGTTTGCTTCAAGTAGCTTAGCAAATAGTTTCAAAGCATCTGTGTACTGCCCACTCTGGACATAAGAAGAGATCATGGAATTCCAGGAGATCAGATCTTTTTCGTAAATCTCATTAAATTTGAGCTTAGCATCATGATATCTGGCACACATGGTATACATATTAACAAGTGTATTACATACAGAAACGGAAACATCAAGCCCAGTTTTTATGGCAAAGGAATGCAGTCCCTTTCCCCATTTCAAGTAATCCACACAATTGCATGCCGACATCAAACTGCATAGAGTAGAAGAATCAGGTCCTATGCCAGAATTACGCATCTCAGAGAAACAATGTAATGATTCTTCACACAATCCACCACGTGAATACACAGATATCATTGAATTCCATGATATGCCATCCCAATGCTCCATTCTATGAAAGATACATTCAGCATATTCTAGTTTTTCAAGGATACCAAATAATACTATCAAGGAATTCCCCACTGAAACATCTAATTCATATCCAGAGACAACAATATGGGCAAGAACCTGAAGACCCAACTGTTCGTTCTCAAGCACCCCACACGAACTAACCACCGTCGCAAAAGAATTCTGGTTGCAAACCACTCCCTCCCTTCTCATCTTTCGGTACGCATGAACAGCCTCCTCCGGAATATCACTCTTTGAGAAACTCACCAACAAGGCAGTCCAAGACACAACATTCCTTTCCGGCATCTCATCAAACAACCTCTTTGTGTCCTCAACCAACCGATAACTCCCATAAAAATGCACAAACGTTGTAGCCACATAAACATCACCTCCCAACCCACTCTTCACCACCAGACCATGCAACTGCACCCCCTCGTCAACCATCCACCCGGACCGGTCACACCCCGTCACAAGGCTCGCAAGCACAAAGCCATTCAACCCCACACTCTCCTCCCGCATCCTGAAAAACAGCAGCATTGCCTCTGGGTAACAACCCATCTTGACAAACCCAGAAACCATGGCATTCCATGATGCAGCATCTCTCTCAGGCATTCTATCAAACACCCGCAGTGCCGTCTCGAACCTCCCGAATTTACAGTACATCGTTAGGAGAGTGTTACAATGGAAGATGCTAGGACGAAGGGCGTTCTTGAGGAAGACGGCGTGGATGGTTCTCAGTGTTTCCAGGGTGGGTATCTCCAAGAACCCCTTTTCGATGAAACGGGAGGAGATCTCCGGTTTCCGGTGGCCGGCGAAGGCGCTGCGGAGACCGTGTCTGGGAGGACTCACTGACCATGATGGGAGGGTAGAACGGTGGTGCGTTGGGATCGAGAGGATGGATTTGGAAGCGGAGGAGAGTGCTGGAGATTTCTTCCAATGGTTTGCCAGTTCGGTTGTTTGGTGATGGTGGCGGGAACCCTCAACGATATGAGATTTGGAATTTTCTTCTGCCGTATGAAACTTTTAAACGATACGTATACGATATCTACATGTATATCAAAAATTTTCGTAGGTATTGTTCATTCAAACGTATAAAATAAACTGTTATAAGAAATAATTGTAAATAAACAATTATAACTACATTATAAAAAATAATAGCAAATATATCTTAGAATTTTCCACAAAACTTTTATCTGTTACTTTTTTTAAAATATGGTAGACAAACTTCTAATTTCTTGCTTTTCATGTTCTAATCTAGTCTTTTGAATAATAACATATACATTTGCATTAACCTTGGAGAATTATATTATGAGTTTTTATTCGTGTCATAAATATAATGCAAACATCAACAAACAGAGAGAAAATGGATAAGTAGTCAAGCTTTTTTCGTCTAATCACTCGAAAATATTATATAATTTTAAAGCAACTCACTACATGACAAAATTTTTTTTTATTAGTAGTAACATAATTATATTTTATTCTATTTTCCTACGTGATGAAAAAATCCTATCCTATGTCTATCATTCTTTGAGAACTCCACCTTCTTCTTTTTCTTGGACCTCACCATCACTGTTACTATCATTAATCATTGTCGTTGGATGCAAATCATTACTACTACAATCACTTATTGTTAGTTATTGGCAAACTCATTGGATGCATGTCATCACTAAATTGTCAATATATTATTAACCACCATTTCCATTAATACACCACCACTAATCTTGTCGAGTACATTGTCTAATTTTTTTCCCCACTAAATTGCTATGTTCTTGACAAATCTACACTCTCATTGTCTGTTGGAGCTTCAAGTTGATTCATTTCAACTCTCCTTCTCTGTTCCATCTCCAAGGGTGGTCTAAGCAACTTTCACGGCAATGTGAGGTGAGGAAATTGAAAATCTAAATCATTCTTTCCTTTTCAAAACTCAAATTGTGTTTCGCATTTTATTTCATAACGTATGTTTGTTTATTGTTTATCATGGATTTTATGGACAAGGATTTGCAGGTATGGTTATCCATTTGATAACCCAAGCATCTTCCGTTTAGACTGAGAGACTTGACGTAAGTGTATAATCCTTTTTGTCATAGATACATCGATCTGAAGTGTGGGAGGATAATGTTATCATCTCATCAAGAACATGATCATCCACCACCACAATGAAAAGATGTTGAAAGATGGTGGCAGTCAATTCTTAAGCTATCAAATGGCATGATTGCTCTTGTAGTATTTCAACTCGATGTGTCATTTTCCAACTCGAACACAAACCTTCAATCACCAACATTGTTTTAGGATTCTTATGGCATTTAGTAATGTTTACTGAGAATCGATTATTTCCATAAATAGTATTTTTGGAAAAAATAAACCCAGAACTAACATTTTTTTTAAAACTTTCCTACCTAAAAAGTAAGGTAACATATTGAAACAATCTAATGTAAAAAGATAAAATTTTGGTCAAAGTTTTGAAAGACTAAGTATGTACAAGTTAATCTTTATAATCACTGTCAAATGGACACATTAGTAAACACAAGATGGTGGTTTCAAGATTTGCATGTAACAATCATTTTTGATAAGAGTTTTAGATGATGTGATATTTTATTTTTCCTTAGAAGATATACATATAAAAAAAGCACAAACTAAACTTTTGAACTTAAGAAAACAAAAATGGATACTCAATTGTAAGTAATTAGAGATTGTGATTACATAACTTTAGACCTAAGAGTTGGAATCTCATAAGGAACTAGTTTGGAAGTTAATATTGATAGAGATCAGTCTCAACTTACCATTTTAAAAATGATAAAAAAAAAAAAACCATAAAGTGATAAAGACCAAAAATTGCTTCAAAAGCTGCTTATGCCATACTCTTCATTTCTAAAACCAGTGGCATTTCGGCCACGTCAGCCGGAGCAACAGTTTTAGGGATTTCTTCTTCTCTTTCATTATCTTGTTCACGCAAAGACTCCAGAACCCATCGGCCGCTCCGGGTCGACGACGACGGGGAAGAAGAAGAAAGACCCCATATTTATCCACCCAATCCGCAGAGAATGGGGAAGAAATGGCGGAACAAGGGCGGGAACGAGCGGGAAGGGTCGTCTGTGGTCACGGAGGCCACCCTCATTCTTGTCGGCAAGACACTCGAGGAGTTCGGTGTCTCGTCCGAGGAAGGTAGATGTTCTGTTGCATGGTTCGGTTTTGGATGAGAATGGGGTGTGGAGTGGAGGAGGAATGGAGGGAACTTTTTGTGTTTTTGTTGGTGTTTGTGTGTTTCTGTTTGAACTCAAATTTCTTGCTTGCTTCTGGGTTTCGGTTGTGGATCAGTGCAGTTTGTGTTTGTGGAGAAGAGCTAGGTCGGAGTAGCGAGTTCGTATGGGTTTTTTTTTTTTGGTGATCGCGTGTTTCTGTCATTTGGATATGTCGTTGTGAATTGCTGTTTTCTTTTTGTAGAAGAGCTACATAGTTAGTTTTTGGGTTTCCTTTTGTATTGGATAATTACGCATCTGTACTGCCAATCTTGGATTTTCTGCTTGTTTGATAATGTCTGATTACTTTAACCTACTGGTATAAATGAAAATGCACTACGGTGATCTATTTGCAAAAGAAAAAGTGAGCTACTCTGATAGGCGTCAGAAGATTTTTTGAGTCCAATCACAAAAGCAATTAGAGCTGAATAAAGTTGCTATTTCAATTCACATGTTTTATTATTTTTTCTTAGCCTCACACTATATTACCTATTTCACTTTTGGAATGATTGTACGTTCTATCTTCAAAGCTAAGCTACTGTTTTCCGCAATGTGTATGAAATGCAACTTGTTATCACTGCATCTCAAAATTTTGTCCTCAGTGGCAGAAACCAGAGATCTGAGATTTCCATTTCTCTCTGAAAGGTGTTTCCGTCCTTGTAATTTTGTAAAAAGTCTCTAGCACAAGTTTATTGACTGGAAATTTTACATCATCTGCAGTGTACACATTTGAAACTGGTTTGAGCAAATATGAACGAGCTGCAGTCCATAAAATGTGCAGGAAAATGGGTATGATCTCAAAAAGCACTGGGTAAGTAAAAGACATTAAAACACACGGTGGCACTTTTTATATGTGCATTGATCTTTCATTCTAGTTTCTCGGTAAAGCAGGGGGGATAGTTTTGAGTTTCTAGCATGTGTTACCTTTGTGCAGGAAGAATGATAAGCGGCGGCTTTCAGTTTATAAAAGGAAAAAGAAACATCTACCTTTCAGGAAGGGAGAGGAAACTACAACCTGCCTGAAATTCTCGGATCAGACAAGGAATATTTTACACGACTTGTTCACCCAATTTCCTCCTGACGATGCAGAGTTGTCTGAGAAAATTGCCAAGGATTCTACTAGAAATAGTGTAAAGTTATTAGGGAAACAAGATGGTTGTTTTGTTAGGCCTTCAATAAGCAAGACCGAAATTGCTAAGAAGTGTGAAACACTTGCTTCAAAAACCAATGAGGATGCTAACTTTCAAAAGGTTTCTATTCTTTTTCAAGCTTCTCAACGTCGAAAGCACATATTTGATCTGAGATATGATGTTCTCCATTTTCTTTATCATATTCTTTGATGTTATCAGCAGTCTGGGTTTTATTTGCATCACTAAATCTATTGATTGTAGTTTCTTTTTTATTATCTTGCAGATTGCTCAAGATCGAGCAAAGCTTCCTATTGCATCATTCAAGGATGTCATAACATCAACTTTGGATTCTCACCAGGTTTTTGGGATGACATATATGTGGACATGTTTTGTGTCTTTAGTTCGATGAATTTATATTGACCATTATTTGCTTTAGCGTCAGTGCGTCCACATCTACACAATCAAATATGAACATCCACTGTGAAAATTGTATGACATTGTAGGGATTTTTTTCTCTACCTTATGTAGGTTCTTTTACTGGGACACGGGCAATCAAACAACTTCTTAAATTTATTATATAATATGTTTGCAGGATGAAAACTCATTATGTAACTATTATGTGAACCAACATTCCATATTAGGACGATTATTATCACCTTCTATGAGGGAATGCATGCTCACAATTATGATGGTCTAGAAAAGTCACATCAATTTAAGGCTTTGTCGTGTTAAGTGAGTGTTGCATGAAGAACATGTTAAATAAAACACGTAATAATCTATAGAAAGATATTATAGGTATATTAATTCGAAAATATGTTATTAGCCTTCATGCAAAGAGCTAAAAATAGTAATCAACACTCTTCATGCAAAGGGCTGCAAATGGTAATTTTTGCATGCTTTTAAATTAGAGAATATTTCAATGACGAGGGAATGGGAATGCATGTTTTGATGCTCACCACAAAGATTGTTTGCTTTGAACTTGAAGGGTAGTACAGAAGAGCCACATTAGCCATAAGGCTCTATGATTTTAATTTTTAATGGAGTGTTGTATGAAAAATGGTACTTCCATTTTTTTTAAATAAAAAAATAATTGATAGAAAATTTTCCTAGGAATTTTAATTTAGAAATATGCTATAAGTGATGTAAAAGGGCTGCAGATTTCATGGCTATCTATTGGTGATCATCACTACTATTAGTCCATGGAATTCCAAATGATAATTGTCCTGCATGGCTTTACATAGTCTAGAAATACTTTTTGCTTGAAACAGCAACCTGAAAGTATACCTTAAGGGGTTTGAAAGGACTGCGAATTCTATGGCTATATATTGATGATTGGTAATGCTTTTAGTTCATGGAATTACAGATGATAATCATCCTGTGTACCTTTAATTGCAAAAAATTCTTTCTGGGAAAAGTAATCTAAAAGTACAAATATGGTGGTGTTTGAGGATCGGAAATTCCATGGCTACCTATTGGAAACATTACTATTATAAGGAGTTGTGGATGATAATTGCCCATTTTGTGTTTCCACTTCTCAATCACGATTATACTTGTAAAATGCCCATTATAATTAAAGCCTAGGTGGAAAATCTGAGCATGACAACAATACAATCTCAATATTTAAAATTAGAACTTAGACTTTTAGTTTCAGGCATGTATTTTGTTAAGACAGAGATTAAGGAGTAAAATCAAAATTGTCTTATTGCTAAAGAGATGATACATATTTATAGGGTTTGTAAGATACCTATGACTAAGTGGATATCTATTAACCCAATAACCCATCTTACTTAACTTTAACACTCCTCTTTAAGCTAGAACATACATATCAATTATGTCCAGCTTATTACATAAATACCGAAAAACACTAACACTCAATGCTTTGGTGAAAACATCAGCTAACTGCTCAGAAGATTGAGTATATGATGTAGCAATCTCCCCTTTCATCACTAGATCTCTGACATAATGACAGTCAACCTCTACATGCTTCGTGCGTTCATGAAATGTGGGATTATTTGTAATAAAGATACCAGTCTAGTTGTCACAATCCCCGACATTGGTTGCTTATCATTGAAGCCAAGTTCCCTCAAGAGTGATCTTATCTACACCATCTCACATGTTGCTTGAGTCATGTTTTTTTTCCCTGCTTCAGCATTTGACCTTGACACCATATTCTGTTTCTTATTGCGCCAAGTGATCAGATTTCCCTCTACATAAGTATAAAAGCCAGAAGTTGACTTTCTGTCTCCCTTGTCTCCAGTATATCTTGAATCAAAATAGGCTATGATACGTGCATGACCATTGTTTCTGTAAATCAGGCCTCTGTTAGGAGCACCTTTGACATAAGATAGAACCTGTAGAGCCCTAATCCAGTGTATCTTCCTAGACTCATGTATAAACTGACTCAGTAGAATGACTACATATGAGATATTTGGTCAAGTTACGGTCAAGTATATCAGTTTCCCAATTAATCTCTTGTACTGTCCTGAATCCTCTACCAAATCTGAGCTAGTGTCCCAAAATGCTGGTGTTTGTTTAATGGGAGTATTCTCTGGCTTACACTCTAAAAGATCTGTCTCTTGTAAGAGATCTAAGACATATTTCCTCTGAGATAAAGACATCTTCCTATTGACATATGCAAATTCAATGCCAAGGAAGTACTGAGGTTTTCTCATATCTTTGGTGAGAACATGGACCCTCAAATGCTCTTTAATATCAGCAATGTCCTACTTGTCACTTCTTGTTATCAAGATATCATTTACATAAACTGCCAAGATAACACATCCCTTAGCAGTTTTCTTGTAGAATACTGAGTGATCAACCGCAACTCTATGAAAATACCAGCAATAGTCACCTTGCTGAACTTCTCAAATCACGTCCGAGGACTTTGCTTTAAGCTATAGATTGCCTCTTTGAGTCTGCATACACAATTCTTTTCCTGAGCAACATAACCTTGTGGTTGTTCTACGAGTACAAACTCAGATAGATCACCATATAAGAAAGTATTCTTCACGTTGAGCTGACACAAATCCCACGAACAATTGATTGCAAGGGATAATATAATCCTGATGGAATTGAGATGAGCCACTGGGGAAAAAGTCTCTGCAAAGTTAATCCCATATGTTTGAGAGAAGCCTCGTGTAACAAGCCTGGCTTTATTCCTAGCTATGCTCCCATCTGCTTTATATTTGACAATAATGTCAATAGTGCGGGTCACTAACTCTCCTCATTCATAGCAGTTTTCCAATGAGAGAGAGAGAGTACCTTCAGATAATTCCTAGGAATGGACTCAATAGAAAGGGACAAGGCAAAATTACGAAAACGAAGGTGAAGAGAATCATAGGACACAAAATTGAAAATTGGTGAACAATGGAAGATCGAGTACCTTTGCGAAGAGCAATGAGCAGATCAAGAGAACTGGATGGTGGATCTGCAGTTGTGGAGGAAGTTGATTCAGTTGTGGGAGGCAGTGGAGGAACTCGCCGTCGACTGTAAACCTGCAAGGGACGAGAGGTAGGAGGAGACAGAATTGAAGACTCAACAACAGACGAAAGAGTAATGGACTCAACTGGAGGACTCAACTTGATTTACCCATTAGAATAGCACATGGATTCATGAAAAGTAACATTTGTAGAAACTAAATATCGTTGTGTTGGAGGATGAAAACAACGACATCTCCTTTGTGTTCTGGAATATTCCACAAACATACACTTAATGGATTTAGAAGATGGTTTTTCCAAACCAGGGGAAAGATCCTGAACGAAGGCAACACATCCAAACACACGAGGAGGTAGGAAAAACAGGACGGTGTTCGGTTTGAGATGACGAAATGGAACTTCCTCACTAAAAGGTACAAAGGGCATCTTGTTTATTAGGTAGATAGTAGTGAGAACAATATTAGACCACAAAGACTTTGGAACTCCCATATGAACCATAATAGTACGAGTCACATCTAGGATGTGTCTGTGTTTACGCTCAGCAATCCCATTTTGTTGAGAGGTATGGGGACGTGTGGTCTAGTGTATAATTCCTAGTGAAGCACAACGAGAGGCAACTTTAGATTGAACAAATTCTATGGCATTATCAGTGTGCAAGGTTTTTGGAGTAATGTCAAATTGATTTTTTATTTCTACAAGAAATTTTTCAGTACATCACAGACACTACCATGGTTTTTCAGCAAATACACCCAAGACACTTTTGAAAAATCATCGACAAAAACAATGTAATATTTATGGCCACTGATGAAATCCTAGATGGACCACACACATTACAATGGACCAATTCAAACATACTCTGATGCGATACAAGACGCAACTGTTTGAAAGAAGTATGATGATGTTTTCCCAATTGACACGACTCACAGTCAAAATAAGAAATAGGATACTAGGGTAAAGCCTGTTGGAGTTTTTTTTGTGATGAATGATCTAACCGAGCATGTCACAATGAAGATGGCTCCGATATGGATGCCACAGACGCAAGTCCCTGAGGTATGTCGTCGCTGACCAGCAGGTACACACCATTGCCCTACTCACGGTTCAAACCAATCCTTCTTCTCGTCTGCAAATCTTGAAAAGTACGATGAAAAGGAAAGAAGGTGACATAACAATGCAGTTGTTTGGTAATGACATTAATAGATAAAAGATTTACAGGAAAATCAGCTACGAAAAGGACATTTTCAAGAGAAAGTTGTGAAGAAACTTGCACAACCCTTTCTCATAAGATAGGACAAGATCGACCATCGGCAATCGCCACAGATCGAATATCTGACATATTAGACAGTCGAGTAAGTAAATTTTTTGTATCTAACATATGGGAGGAGGTATCAGAATTTATAATCCAGGAGGGATCCCTGAACACAATAAGGGCACTAGTACCTGAGGAACTGGTTTGTGTAACCGTGGCTGTAGAGTCAGTGACCTTTAGCTGTAAGAGTCGCTTATAGTTAGCCTGGGATATTGTAAAAGTCTGCTCATCACTAGTGGAAACTACAGGAGGTGACTTTGTACTAACATGTGTTGCTGGTGGTCAATCAATCAAATCCCGATATCGATCCACATGGTGCCTCAACCGTCCACAGTGTGTACATTTTGGACGTCCATTGCCATCCGATCGATCATGACCACTGCCTCGAGAACTCCCTCGACCCCGTCCTTTGGTAGAAGCGATTGCAAAGGACTTTGGTGCAACTGTAGAGGTAGAGGTGGAGGTAGGTGTCGCTGTAGATACACGCAACACTTTGGAGAAAGCAATCTGAAGATCCGGAATACTGTCGACACCTAAAATCTGTCCTCGTATCAGAAGAGATAAATGACGACAAGAAGCTCCTCTCGATACCTTTTTATCTGACTAATATCCCCAGTAAGTGGTTGATACATCTTTAGTTGATCAAGTAATGCTTGCAGATGTGTGTAGTGATCTTGTATAGACCGTTTCCCTTAACGAAGGGTAAATAACTGCTCATACTACTCAAACACTCGTGAGATGTTTTTCTCATGCCCATAAGTAAGTTTGCATGTGTCCTAGCCTCAATAGCATAACACCTTGGGCTATAGAGGGCTCCATACTGTTTCAAGTTATGTCACAATGGCTGCATCATCAACACACTAATTTTCATATATAGCATCCTTACTATCCAGAGGAGGCTGTGTAAGATGTTTCAACTTCCTGTATGTAACAATGAAGGTCTCGAGCTTTGGGACCATAAGAGATAATTTGTGTCATTGAGTTTTTCTGAAGACTTAGATTTTTAACTAATGACTCCTGAGATGCCATACTTTAATAGCAAATCACAAACAATAACAATATATATGTTGAAAAATAACACCTTTGTGAACTAGACTGCTCACCCAACTGTGTGGATATGACGTATCCACACACGATGGCAACTGAAGGCAACAAAGGGCTCAACGCATGCCTGGATCACACACTAGAAGGGTCGGATTGCCTTAAACAACATAAAGGAGGGGGGTAGGGAGGTTACTGGCGTCGTGACATGCGTTGGAGGGGTCTTAAACCATTGGATAGGGGTTGACAGCACTTGCCCTAGCGGGCAGCTGGCCTGGAGAGAGACAACGATGGCGAGGAGATTGGTGGTTGGCCGGAAAGGGGACGACGACGGCGGAGGAATGCATGGGACCTACCAGCGATGTAGGGCAACAAACGGGCCTGGCAGTACGCCTGGGAGAGGTAGCTAGCTCCGGCGGCGCGCGTGGGGTGAGCCAAATGGCTCCGACTTCACGTGCGGAAGATGTGGGCGATGCAGTCGACGGCGGCTAGGGCATGTAGAGGGGCCGACGACGCGTGATGGATGCTCCAGCTCCCCTGTAACCATGGGCAGGTGGAAAGAAGTCGGGGAAGAAAAAAAAGAAAAAAGGCTTAACCTAATGCTCTGGTACCATGTTAAGACAGAGATTAGGGAGTAAAACCAAAATTGTCTTATTGCTAAAGAGATGATACATATTTATAGGATTTGTAAGATACCCATGACTAAGTGGATATCCATTAACCCAATAACTCATATTACTTAACTCTAACATATTTTATTCTGCTGCAATGCATTTTCCCATACACAATCAATTACCAGTTATCCATTCAGCCAAGGTAGAAAGCAGATGGTTGTTTCAACTAGGTTTAGCTAGTCGTGAGAACTGCTCTCAGTATTCAGCAGTAAGAACAGCACGGCAGGGGTTTTACAGTAGTGCTTTAAATCATAATTATCTAGCACTGAGTTAGCAATCATGGGGAATATATGTACAATTGTCACTTGTAAAAATCATGTTGTCAAAATATTTTGCAGCTCGCCTTTGGACTATTCTCACAACTTACGCAGGCGAATGTTCTTAATCAGATTTTCAACTATTGCATCAGTTGCTACCTAAATTATATTAGTGCTGCATCTTATTGTTTATTTGAGAGCGCAGTTAATCTAGTGCTTGTTCTTTGTTTGCATTTGCTGGGTTATAAACATTGATTTTATGATTCTTTAAATAGAAGACCTTCTGATGTATATGGCATTTACTAGTTTTTTCACTTTTCTTCTATGTAGGTGGTGCTGATATCCGGTGAGACTGGTTGTGGTAAAACCACTCAGGTTGCTTGTTCTTTGCTTATTCTTTCTGGTATTTAGCATATCCTGCTGTTATTACTAACAGAACAATTTTTCTATTACTATGTATATGTGCGTCCTGCATCTTCTAATTTATAGCAAAAAAGTTGTCTTTGCACCATATGTTTTAAGTGGAAAAATAAACCTGGCTCGTGACTCCTACTGCCAATAATGCACCTTCTAATTTTTGTTCCACTATTGTCACTTGTCAAAGGCTTAAAGTTTAGTATGTCTTAATGTGTTTCTTGCTCATTTTTCCTTTTTGTATTTCATTTTGTTGTGCAATTATTATGCACAGACATCAAGAAGAATATTTGAATATTAATTTGTTAGCGTCAGCACGGTTATTAGACTGTACCACTGTGAGTTAATTGTAAATCACAATTTCTCTAATTTCATTTATTATTTTCTTTGCTTCAAAGTCTAGGTCCCTCAGTATATTTTGGACTATATGTGGAGTAAAGGTGAGGTTTGTAAAATTGTTTGCACCCAGCCAAGGCGCATATCAGCAATATCAGGTACTTGTTAGCTTCTGGTAGCAAACTATTAATTTTTTATAATTTTCTTTTCTAACTTGTTATTTCCGTTGTTCAGTTGCTGAGAGAATTTCATATGAAAGAGGGGAAAATGTTGGAGATACTATTGGGTACAAGGTAGGTGCCCAGTACCTAATATATTTCCAAGGTGTAAAGTGCTTGATATTGCCGTTTTTTTGCTAGTATATCCTTTAGCCTTTTAGGTACTTATCTTGTAGGTTTGTGACTGTTGGTTTATGTTATCTGTCTGACTTGCCTGGATCATGATTCTAACATGTTGTAGAAGAGAGTGCAGATCAACGGAAGTGTTTATCTGTATTGCAGAATTCTTGAACGTGTTTTACACCAATGCATACCATTTTGTCTCTCTATCTACCTTTTCTTCTTTGTTTCAAGCAGATGCATGCCCAATCCCCAATATCCTCTAGAGGAAATTATAAGGATGTGACTCCTTGTTACTATGTGTTTTCTGTAGCCTTTGACAACATTATTGCTTTATACACTGAGTTGGAAGTCATTTGTAATTAAAAAAGAGAGGAAAGAAATAGATTGCATAATTATTGTTGCAAAGGATGTTAATTATTTTCCTACAATCAACAAAAAGCCAGGTGTTTGCTTCCATTTATGGTCCACACTCGATAAAAGAGCATGTGGTTGGAATCACTTGAAGAACTTCTAGATAAAGTTCTGAATTCTAAGTTGTTTTTTCCCATATCTGGTTTTGTAAAGTTGATTTCACTGCTTATTACGTGTCATATCACATTTATTTAGAGTTGTAGATATCTTTAATGTTGAAATAATATATTAATTGCTAATTGGACAACCATAACTTCTATATTAGTTATCACTTCTTCTTGCCTGTCATGTAACATTTCCAGTTATGTAGAATTCTCCATGTGTGATCACTGAGAATCTATATTTAAGGTTGTCCTTTGTTGGTGTTAGAGTATATAGGATGAGTCTTAGTAGGTAAATGCATCTTTTGGATCCTATATATTTGTAATCTCTTCTCTATTTGCAATACACTCTTTTTTCCCCAAATAATGTGGTACCAGAGCCTGGTTGGGAACCCTAACCACCAAAGGAAGACCTAGCCACTGCCAGCCACCATTGGCTGCCATCCGTTGGCCGTCCAGTCATCGGAACAGGCCTAGATGCCGTCGGATCTGGTCTGTTTAGATCTGTTTTTAGTCCGGCAATGCTCCAGACCATCTCCTCCACCCTCCCAGCTATCGTCCAGACCCGGGGGGCTCCTCTTGGCCCCTGGTCGGCCCTCCTTCACCATCAGATGACCTGATCCAATGGTTCTAGTGTCTTTTTTTGGGGCATCCAATGATCTTTTCAGCCACTATCGTCTGTTCAAGTCTATGTTGTTGCTAGTAAGTGTGAAATATCCATGTTTTTATAGGGTAATAAGTATATGTTCTAAGTTTTAGTGTTTTTAAAGACCGTTTTTTGCCAGTATTGGCCTTTTATACCCCACAAATCATAATTTTTCCCGTCAAATCAGACTTGTTGAGATCTTGTTTATGGCTTCTTTTCGTGATTCCTTGCTTAAAGGCCTTGTTGGTACGTTCATTAAGTTAATAGGCAAGAATTATTTGTTGTGGTCTCAAACCTTCGAAACTGTCCTTGATGGTTATCGAAAAATACGTCACACTGTCTCTCCACCTGATGTCAAGGATTTAACATATGAAGATTGATTTGTGGATGATTGTACGGTAATTTTATGGATGCTGAATATTATGGATGAAGGCATTGTTCGCTCAGTTACAATGTTAAAGCCTACAAAAGATATGAGATATTCTTCATAGTACCTACGGGAATGAGAAAAATATTGTGAGAGTTTGTGAGATATATAAATAGTTATTTACTCACAAATAGGGGGACCGCTCAGTTCATGACTTTTACATCACATTGAGGGCTCCATTAGATGAATTGGAAGTGTATTAGCCTCTTTAAGTTCATGTCATCAAGTTGAGAGAGTATAGAGAAGAGCTGGTGGTGGCAGTCTTTTTAGCTAGTCTTCAACAATCAACATGATGTAGGTAATCTGATTCAAGGACAAATCCTTAGTGTTGACTCAATCTCTACTCTCCAGTCAACTTTCTCCAAAGTGTTACAGTTTCTCCAACTCCTACGGTTGTCTCATATCATACAACCATGGTGTCATCCACAAGAGGACATGGACGTGGTCGTGATGTTTGCAAATGTGACTATTGTGGACGCAACAACCACACCTTAGATAGATACTAGGACAAGTTTGGACGGTCTCTACTAGCTCATCTTGTATCATCTGAGTCTTCTTCTCTAGATTCCACGTCTACAACTGTGACGATCTCCCAAGCTGAGTATGACGAGTTTCTTCATATGCGCGCCACTTGGTCTATTGCAACTACATCCCATGCCACTGCCTCGGGCATAAATGCATTGCTTGCCTTCCAAGATAGTGATTGGATTATAGATTCGGTTTTCTCTTCCCACATGACAAGTACTCGAGATTTGTTCACTCGTCTTTCCCAATTGTTGGACATTACTTTTGTTTCTATAGTCGATGGTCGAACTTGCCCGGTAGTTGGAGAAGGAGCAGTCCATGCTTTGTCTCATATAATCCTTGAAAAAGTTCTTTTTCAATTTGTTATCTATCAATATTATTACCAAACAATTGTATTGTATTGTAACCTTCTAGCCTTTTCATTGTACCTTTCAATATCTACAAATGGAGAAGAGGATTGCTTTGGACCATGAGCGAGGCAACAGTGTGTACTTGTTGGTTCGTGACGATATTTTATGGAGTCTTGCCATAGTTGCTTCCATGGGTGATTCTTTCTTCTCATGATATTGTCGTCTTAGACGTCCATCTCATTGTCGTTTTCAGCAAGCCATTCCATGGATTTCAGTTGAGTCCTTTATGTGTAAGTTATGTTAGGTAAGCATTATCGTGTAACCTACAAGTGTCAATTCTTGTTAATGAGTTAGAGTCCTTTTGACTTAGTTCATTGTGACATTTGAGAACTTACCAGTGATTTATCTATTTGAGGATATAAGTACTACATTGTGCTTGTGGATGATTTTTCCTGTGTATCTTGGGTTTACTTTTCGAAGAATAGACATGTGTTCAATGTTATTCAAAATTATTTTGCTGAAATTATGAATCAATTTTCTCTTTTACCTAAAATTTTCCACACTGACAATGCATTAGAGTTTTTACAAAGTGATCTTCAGAATTATTGCACTTCTAAGGGTATCTTTCATAAACCTCATGTGCACATACTTATCAACAAAATGGTGTTGCTGAACACAAACATTAGCACATTATAGATTGGGAAATCGACTTCTAAGTATTTATGGTATGCAGTGCTTATTGCAGTATATTTGATCAATCGAATGCCTTCTGCTTCTTTTGGAGGGGAGATATCACTCAAAAGATTATATGCTTCCTAAGAACTTTTTGCTTTTCCTCCTAAGGTAGTTGATTGTGTTGTCTTTGTTCAAAATCACACACCTGGGCTTAATAAGTTGGCGCTCGGATTACTCAAATGCATCTTTGTTGTATGCTTAAGAACTCAAAAATGGTATAGGTGTTTTTACCCACCTATGCGTTGTTACATTATTTCTACAGTCGTCACTTTTCTTGAGTCCAAATTCTATACAGATGTTACTGAATCAGTTATTGAGTCCGTTCTTTTTCCTTGTCGTGTCTCTGTAAGTCACACCCTGTATGATTTGCTTGTGTAAATTGACCAGCAAATCCCCAAGCCCTTACAGGTATATCATTGTCGTCAGCGACAAATCGTATCTCCTTTGGTCGACTCTGCACCAACTTCGATGTCTACAATTCTTTCCCTTGACCTTCCAATAACTTTACACAAAGGTGTTCGGTCTACTATAGTCCATTCTCTCTCTAACTTTGTTACCTATGATAGATTTTACCCCTCCTTTCATCATTTTGTCCTATCTCTTTCTGTAGAGTCTATTCCAAATCATTACCAGGAGGTTCTTCTTCTACCTCAGTGGAAAATTACAATGGAGGAAGCAATGTAAGTCTTGATTTCTCATGGTACATTGGAATTTGTGACTCATCCTGAAGGAATAAGCGTAGTTGGCTATCGATGTGTCTTCACAGTAAAACACAGAGCAGATGATTCAGTTGAGTGATACAAAGCTTGCTTAGTGGCACGAGTTTTACATAAACTTATGGTGTGGACTAAATTTTATCCATATTCTGCTTTTAATTGTTGTTAATTAGTACTGGTCTTTACATCACTTAGACATCAAAAATGTCTTTCTTTATGGTAATCTTTCTGAACAGGTTTACATGGAGCAACCTTCAGGGTTTGTTGTTCAAGAAGAGAATTATGTTTGTCTACTTAGAAAGGCAATTTATGGATTGAAACAAAGTCCAAGAGCTCTAGAAGTTTAGTCAGGTGGTGATGGACCATGGGTTTAGACAATGTGCAGTTGATTACTCCGTGTTTATCATGTCAAGTGATGTTGACCATATATTTTTAGCAGTATATGTGGTTGATATTCTCTTAACAGGCAATGATACCATAGGAATTGCAAAAACAAAGGATTATCTGTTCAAGCACTTTATTATCAAGAACATGGGCAAGTCAAAGTATTTTCTGGGGATTGAGTTTGCATACGGCAAGGACCAAATGGTTCTCACTTAGAGAAAGTATGTCTTAGATGAGACAAGACTCTTAGGGTGTAAGTCAGAAAATACATCGATAGAACAAAATCCTTCTTTTTGGGACAGTACATCGATGCTCTTGGAGTAGGTCGATAGGTACAGACATTTGATAGGCAAATTAATCTATTTGACAGTCACTCTTTCAAATATTTTATTCACTGAGGGCTATTGAGTTAGTTTATGCATGAGCTTAAACAGATATATTGACGGGAAGCTCGTCGTGTACTTGCCTACATCAAAAATTCACTAGGAAAGGGTTTTATTTACAGCAAACATGGGCATTTATAGATCGAAGTATATTCAGATTTTGGTTATGCTAGTGATCGAGGAGACAGAAAATCAACATCGGATTATTGCACTTATGTGGGTGGTAACTTGGTCACTTGGAGAAGTAAAAACAAAATGTTGTTTCATGGTTTAGTGCAGAAGCAGAATATAGAGTCATAGCTCAGACATGAAATGATGTGGCTACGTTCTTCACTGATGGAGTTTGAAGCTCAAGTTGATTTTCCAATGACTATGCATTGTGACAACCAGGTTGTAGTATTCATTGTCAACAATCCAACCTTTCATGAGAGAACTAAACATATAAAGATGGATTGTCATTATATCAGAGATATAGTGTTGTCCTGTCATATCTGTACTTCTTACATTCAGTCTTTCGAGCAGCTAGCGGATATATTCACTAAGGGACTCAGTGTTGGGATTTTTGATTATCTGTGTAACAAACTAGGCATGTTAGAGATATTTGTTCTAACTTGAGGAGAAGTGTGTATATAGTATGAGTCTTAATGGGTAAATAGATCTTTTGGACTCTATTATCTAATACTCCACTATATATATGTAATTTCTTCTCTATTAGCAATACACTCTCTTTTTCCTACGTAACAGTTGGTAATAGACTGCTGTTGGAAAGTTCATTGACATGGGGAGTCATTGTAAGACGTTATTTTAGCAAACATAACAGGCCAGTTTAGTCTAATTTTTGTGGATATCATTTATCTGCTAATCCTCATTCCTTGTTGATCAATGTAGCCAAGCCCTACTTGATGTATGAAGGGCACAAGAGGAACTTTGTGTCATGTCTCAAAAAGAAAAGGCCAAAGATCCAAACGGGCTTGTTTCAAAGTTGACTATGTCTTTTACATCTTCATGCATGTTCATGTGGTGCAAATTACTATTTAGGAGTGTAGTAGTGCAGGTTTGTTAGAAGCTGTTACTTTACTTCAAATGTACCATATTACATGTCTTTCTCATTGTTAGTAACTAATGCAAATAATCATCCATTTCTGCTGCCATTCGACTGGTCCTCCTTGGACCATTCATTTTTCCCTTTGTATAAGACAATTTGCCGGGTAACCACCCATGCTATGATGTTTCTTTTCTTGCATTCCCTACTATATAATGAGCAAATATGATTTGTGTTTGCTTTCTGATAGTTTTTGTTTGCTGTCAAGAATTAGTGTTCTATCGCAAACTTCCGGCAGCTGTTGTAAACAACATATCCTTTCTTGACATTCTTGTTTCTTCAATTGTGCACTTATTAGTTGCGATCAAATGTATATGTTCCGCTGTTGAATATTCTTCAAAAGCTTGCGTCTTGAAACTGGTTTTCTTGAAAGCTAGAACTTAGAACTGCTTAGATTGATTATGGAGAGTCAGTTTTCTTTGTTTTTTTAATTAATTCTGGCCTACAAATATGGCAATACGTTCACCTTTAATTAAAGATGAACAAAAACATTCAATTTCCAGGATTTAAATGTCCTTATCTGTTTGGTGGGTACTTTCTTTTAAAGTAAAAGCTCTTGAAGGACATCTAAGTAGCATTGGTTTTGAGTTTTTTTTTTGCCATATCCTCAGATACGTTTGGAGTCCAAAGGTGGTAAACACTCTTCTGTGATGTTCTGCACAAATGGAGTTCTCTTGAGGATTCTGATAGGCAGAGGTGTGGGTATGCCAAATTCTGAAAAAACAAGCAGATCATGCATGGATGACATTCTGGAAATAACCCATGTCATTGTGGTACGAGCCTATTTCATAATCATAAAGCCTTATCTTTTCAATATGGTTTTTCTGTTTGCCTGATTTAAAAAATTGCTGTTTTTTCAGTATATTCATTTTTTGTTTTGAGGAAGTTATTTATTTCAACAATCTACAGTCAAATACTGCTTTTTCATTGACAAATTTTTGTTCTCTAATATTTATATATCATGACCTTATGGTTGATGATATTAGATATCACATTGGATTTTTTTTTTCATATTGAGAAGGCAAGTTTTTTGTTTTATGCTAGTTTTTCAGCCTATTTCATTTCTTGACCATCCTTTCCTATAGGACGAAATTCATGAGAGGGATCGATTCTCTGATTTCATGTTGGCGATTCTCAGGTATGATCTACATTTTAGTAGTTTTAGATAGTGCATTTCCTCCTGTAAAATAGTTCAACTCGTGTGCTTTATTGAAGATATCCTGTGTGTTTTGTCACTCTTCTTTACTGATTATGGTAGGCCTTGGAATGTATTAGATATCTATGAAATTTTATATGGTTGTATCTAAATAAATTAGGTCAGATAGTGTTTCCTTGACAGGTTGACATTAATGCTTAAATTGTCTGTAACTGGCTCAAACAACATTTATTTCTAGTTTGACATATATGTTAGTCAACTCATTAACACTTAAAAAAGTTGCACTATGACAAATGACCTTTGTATTTATCATGAACGGCCTTAATAAATCCTTTTTAGAAATTGTTTGAATTCAGTCTGTATGATCCTTCTCTTGTGTCTCTTGAATGTTAGTCATGCTAGCCTGTTTATTGGAATGCTATAGATTCATATACTAGTTTCTCAGGGTCTGTTTAGTAGAACTTCAGCTTCTGAAGTCAAGTGTAGAAGGTAGTTTCTGGTTAGAAGTTATATCTCAACTTCTAAAAATGTAAAGGAATTACTGTTCTAAAAGTTACATGCTTTCAAGAAGTTAGTAGTGTTTGGTAGAGTTGTTGGACCATTGTAGCTTCTGAGGAGAAGTTATATGTTTAAAAGTTATCTAAAAGTTCTACCAAACGAATTCTCAGTTGCATCATTGTTTGATAATTGTCATTAGGTCCTTCATGATGACTACATTATATAGCTAGGTATTTTGATCTTCAGTTTCTTCACCGTGATACTTTTGCCATGGGACTTGTGCTCTTTTTAAGTATGCATGGGGTTTTAATTTTGTTTATTATTCTCTTATATGCAGGGATCTTTTGGCTTTATATCCTCATTTAAGGCTGGTAAGGACTTTCATGTGTGCAATTGCATGCTGAAATCTTCTTAATATGGTTGGGAAATATTAATCCTTCTAATTGGTCTTATATTGATGTCTTTTTCATGTCAACAGATACTTATGAGTGCAACAGTGGATGCTGATCGCTTTTCACAATATTTCAATGGCTGTCCTATTGTTCATGTCCCGGGTTTCACTTATCCTGTTAGCATTTTATCGAGCAAGTTTGGTATCTTTTAGTTGTTATCTCTTACCTTTTCTAATTGGTTAATATGTTATGTCTAGGTCAAATCTTTCTATTTAGAGGATGTGCTTTCTATTCTGAGATCAACACAGGAGAATCATCTTGATCTGAGTGTCATAAGTGGATCTGAGGATGACACAGACTTAACCAATGAGTATAAAGCTTCATTTGATGTATCTATTGACTTGGCTTTGTCAAGTGATGAGATCGATCCCCTATTAGAACTAGTTTCTGCTGATGTGACTCCGAAAATGTTTAACCATCAGCATTCATCAACTGGTGTATCACCTCTGATGGTTTTTGCTGGAAAAGGCATGGTTGGTGAAGTGTGTATGCTATTGTCATTTGGTGCTAACTGCTATCTGACTGACAATGACGGAAGCACTGCTCTTGAGTGGGCTCAGCGAGAAAGTCAAAATGAAATTTCAGAAATTATTAAAGAACATGTGAAGAAAGATATATCAAGAACAACTGGTGATCAAGAGCTGCTTAATAAATATCTGGCCAGCATCAACCCCGAAAATATTGACACTGTTTTAATCGAGCGGCTACTGCATAAAATATGTACTGATTCTCAAGAAGGAGCCATCCTTGTTTTTCTTTCAGGATGGGATGATATAAACCAAACTAGAGAAAAGCTTCTTGCCTCCTCATTTTTTAGAGATTCTTCGAAGTTTGTGATATTGTCTCTTCATTCTATGATTCCATCAGTTGAGCAAAAGAAAGTTTTTAAACGACTACCTGCTGGTGCACGCAAAATTATCCTTTCAACCAACATCTCTGAAACTGCAATTACCATTGATGATGTTGTTTATGTTATAGATAGTGGCCGCATGAAGGAAAAAAATTATGATCCATATAATAATGTTTCTACTCTTTATTCTTCGTGGGTGTCGAAAGCTAATGCAAAGCAACGGGAAGGGCGTGCTGGTCGTTGCCAGCCAGGAATTTGTTACCATCTCTATTCAAAAGCCCGTGCAGCATCTCTGCCTAATCATCAAGTTCCTGAAATCAAGCGGATGCCAATTGAGGAACTCTGCTTGCAGGTGTGCCTGTACTACTTTTCATCACTACGACCTGAATAATATTGAATTATTTATTTTGTGATTTTTCTGACAGGTTAAGTTGCTTGATTCAAATTACAATATAGTAGACTTTCTACAGAAGACTTTGGATCCTCCACTTCAAGAATCCATACGCAATGCAGTTATGGTTCTTCAAGATATCGGAGCCTTAACTCATGATGAAAAACTCACAGAACTTGGAGAGAAACTTGGTGTTCTGCCTGTTCATCCATCGATTAGCAAGATGCTTTTCTTTGCCATCTTGATGAACTGCCTTGATCCTGCACTCACTTTCGCATGCGCAGCAGACTACAGAGATCCCTTTGTTCTGCCAATGACCCCAGAAGAGAGGAAGAAAGCTGCTGCAGCCAAAATCGAGCTTGCTTCATTATATGGTGGATACAGTGATCACCTCACAGTTATAGCAGCATTTGATTGTTGGAAGCGTGCAAAGGACAAGGGTCAAGAGTCTCTATTCTGTTCCAAGTATTTTGTCTCTGCAGGCACCATGAATATGTTGTCCAGCATGCGCAAGCAGCTTCAGAATGACTTAACTAAGAATGGCTTCATTCCTAAGGATATGCAAAATTGTAGCCTAAACTCTCAAAATCCAGGTATTCTGCATGCTATTCTTTTGGCAGGCACTTACCCAATGGTTGGGAGGATGCTTCCTCCTTTAAGAAATAACAAAAGAGCTATTGTGGAGACTTCTACTAGCGCTAAAGTTAGCTTGCATCCTCATTCTTCAAACTTTAAGCTAGCATTTAGCAAATCCATAGATGGCCTAATACTCACATATGATGAGATAACGCGTTGTGAGGGGAGGATGTACATAAAAAGTTGTTCCATTGTCAGTCCATATCCACTGCTCTTACTGGCAACAGAGATGTCTGTTGGTCCTTCAAATGAAAATGATGATGTGAGTGATGAAGATGAGTTCTCCGATAGTGAGGACGAGATGGAGATGAATGCATCAACCTCTGAACAACATGGGGAAGAAATCTTGTCATCTCCTGAAAATAACGTGTCTGTTGTTGTTGATCGGTGGCTCAAATTTGAATCGACTGCACTTGATGTTGCCCACATTTACTGTTTGAGACAGCGCTTATCTGCGGCAATTTTATACAAAGTAAGTAATATTAAGTACCAAGGAATTATGCTATTAAATAGTAGTGCCAGGCTAAAGTTCAATCTTCTTATGGTATTATGGTTGCTTTGTATCAATTTTGGGGCTCATTTTATTTAAAATTGAGATCTCAGTATTTTTGTGATATATGAATCTCCTTTGAATTCTATGAACACCTTTTTGATGGACTGCTAAAAAAACACCTTGATGGTTTGCAACATATTGATGATTTCAAGCTGGTTCTCTTATTAGCACTTTTTTTCTCTTTTTGAAGGTTAAACATCCACGGAAAGTTCTACCTTCAGCACTAGGGGCCTCAGTGTATGCAATTGCCTGCATCCTATCCTATAATGGGATGGTCGGGATTTCTCCTCCACTCGAAGATGTTGGCTGTCTCACTTCATATTCTATTTCAACTCCAGGAAGAAAAGCATCACGGCATGACTTCCATTGCAATTCAAATGGTTTTTTGAGATCTTTAATGATGGACAGCAGTCCCTCCTATCCTTATCCTTGCAATTCAGTTGCATCAGGTTCAAGTACATTGAAAGTTGATAACTTACGATCCCCACATTCAAATGCTCGTCAGAATGGTTCCAGTGTTGGTGGAGCTGCTTTGAAGAGTCCATCCTTTAAGCGGCAACGTGGAAGTGTACAGAAGATACTAAATGATAACTTGAAGGGTGATTGGCAACTTGGTGTCAGAGATCTTAAGCGTTTCTAGAATGGGTGATGAAAATTGAAAAAGGAGACAGTCCAAGGGTACTTTGGTAGTTGATGGTAGAGGTCTTAAACCGCTGGAGTCCTAAAATTTTACTTGATGGGTTGGTGATAGAGAGGCCTCTAAGCAAACCTAACATGGACGTCCAACTTGCTTGGTCCTTGTTAGTGCTGTATTGTTGCAAGTATTTTTGGGTCGGTAGAAAGTCGATGGGAAAAATAAACATACATTGCCATACTCGGGACAGAAGTCCAAGTTACTTGCTCTCATTTACTCAGAAGCTAATTATTCATTTATGCATGGCTAAATGGAGCCCTAACTTCTGTTTGTCATCCAGTCTTATATCCCTGGCTTTCTTGTGGACAACAATTTCCAGTTGCTTGCTCTCGTTGTGTAGCTACTTGAAGCCCTTGTATTCCTTCCCTTTTTTATTTTTTGATATGCTGGGCTTTCTTGAATCCATTGTAAGATGTCTCTCTTGTTCGCAAACAGGAGCACAATTCTATAGTGGCATTTTTATTGCACTTGTAACAATGCATTGAATAATCATCTTTGATCCTTGTCCATTTCATCCCAATTCTGGGCAACTAACGGAGAAATGTGGAGGATGTCTATAGTTCTCATTCTTTTAGAACTTATGAAAAAGATATATTCAACTAATTCAGTTATTAATTTTATAATGTAAAACAATGTTTTACTGGAACTTAAGAAAAAGAAATATCTAACTATTTCAGTAATTAGTTCTATAATATCAAAGTATCACATATAGTGGGTCTCTCTCATCGTTGACACCCCATGACAGAATATCTGATTTCCCAATTTTTTTTTTTTTTTGGTAAATGGTAATTAATTTTATTATCGTAAGAAAATTTCAACCAGAGTATTGCGACTTCCCAATTCTTGACAATACCAAACAAATCATTCTTTCGGCATACTGGTGAATTGTGAGACTTCTTTCATTTAGAGAACCAGGAGTGGTGAAGATAAATGAACAATAAGAGTAATCACACAAGGAACCAAAGAAACACCCAACATGAATAACTGAGGTACATAAACATAGTAGAAACAGAGATCATATATCTGGCAATGAAAAGAAATGCTTTGAAGTAGTTGTTAATCTGGAACGAAAATCAAAGAAGTCAAGAACTTAAATTCCCATATTTAAATCCTTGATTTCAGCCATTAGATTTATAAATGGTAGGGATTTCTCCCTATAAGCAATTGGATCAACGTCAAATTCAGAAAAGTTTAAGGTGAACAAACAAGTTTAAGAAAATTTGAGTTGATGATGGCAACTAGAAACTTCTGTCTGAAGCAAGAGCAACAACAAAACGACTTGAACCTAAATCCATTTAAACTTAAAATTCACATCAATTCCTGTTTTCAATTTCCAAGACCAGAATTCCACAACAAAGGATTTGAAATATGGGTTTTCTTTAATTTTTTGGTTTTAGAAAAACCATAGATCTGCAGTCCGTGCCACAATTGAATTTACGATAAATTGTTTGATATTGTACAGAAATAATTTGTATGTCTCTAATAAAATCAGTTACATCCATTACAAAACCAGATCTGATATGGAAACATAATGCTGAACTCCTATAATATTTTTTTTCAACTTATGAAACCACAAAGCTTTGTCTCAAATCAGCTTTTAACATGATCAAAATTTAGGTTACACCAATTTCAGAAGAAATAAGACTGCAGACAAAATCTTCTTATCATCCCTGTATAATGACCGCAACCCTGTGGACACCTTGTCTTTTTTCTTCATCAGTGTCTTCTCTGTGGATGAAATAATAGGTCTGAGGTAAGAACATGGCTTAAAGGAAAAAAGAAGTAAGAACTAAGAATAATAAGATAATGAAATCAAGAAGTAGAAAGCTTGATGAGAAAGTTAACACCTGTTTAAAATTCAAAAAATAGAAAAATGACTACGTAGCTAGTTGCATGATATGCTTATTTCTTCTCAATCTCCTTCAGTAATGTAATAAAGCCAACCAACGCATGGTAATTAGCTAGGTGCTGCTGTTTATGTGTAGGAGTTTCTGATCATGGGTGCTGGTCCTTTTTGAAACATGGAAAATCATTCCTTCGACTCCTACACATTATTATGGAATTAAAAGAATAATAGTCTTTATATTTTACATATAAGCATCACTTTGCAATGTTCAGAAAATTTTGAAGAACAGTGAATGACCAACCATATAAGCTCGTGTAATACAATATATGCCAAACATGGGCTTTTATCTTTTTGAAAACGGTAATAATATTAGTAATTCCTGATTATGAGTCCACCACCAGAAATATTCAAAATTAAAGTCCTAGATAATACAAAAATGTTAAGGATCCAGAAGATCCAAAGGAAATCAAAATAAACTTGGCCAATGTTAATATAAGTATGGCCAGAATTTGTCCAAAAAACACTAAGTTTAAAACCCCTTCGTTAGAAAATCACAGAAAGTAATGAAATAAAACAAGATCAAGAGGAATGATCTTCAGAAGGTCTGACTTTAGCAGAGACATTTGCTGAGAAAATAAGGGTCCTAGGATTTGGATTCACAGAAGATGTCCCTACGTTTGAATGATCCATGCTCCAAGAGTTTTGCATGTCTGTGACGGATTGTATTAAGGCATCCCTTTCAAAATCTGTATCCAAATTTACTGTCCAAGCATACATAAGTGAAATAATATGAAGTATAGTTAGCCTACATGAGTTAGCTAAATTATGAAAAATTCTACTATTTCTCTCTTTCTAGATACTCCAAATCACAGCCGAAATGAGCACATGCCATCCATGATCAGATAATGCAAAGGCACATTGAGGCTTATATCTGAAGAGATCATTCATATGATAATACACAGGATACATAAGATTATTAACAAAAAATTTCCAAACAGAAGCTGCAAAAGGACAATGAATAAACAGATGTGAAACTATTTCATAATAGCAATTGCACATAGGACATAATTCCTGGCCATGCCATCCCTTTTTCCTAAGATTATCTCTTGTTAGTATCTTGTTTGATATTGCTAGTCAGGTAAATAATTTAACTTTTAGTGACACCCAAGCCTTCTAAATGGACTTATACAAGTGAAATCTCAGTCCACCATCATTTATAGTTTTATAACATGAATTAACTGTGAAAGACAAATTGTGTTCAGCCTGTCAATAGATTTTATCTTTTTCCAACTGAAACTGAACTCCAGATAATATATCTGCCAATTGATCCACTTAGGACAAAAAAATTTGCTGATTAATTTGCTGCACAAGGTTGCTGTTGAGGTCAAATAATCCTTGAAGATCACTCCCTATTAGATATATAACCCTTTTCACAGATGCCCTCTTATGTTTTGCTATTTTATATAGATCCGGAAATCTGTATTTCAGAGGAGAGCCATTAATCCAATTATTTTCCCAAAATATGGTGTCCTCACCATTGCCTACTTCTATTGATGTAAAACAGTTAAGAATGTTGAAGCAGGACTTAAGTTGTTGCCAAATTGGGGAACACTTCCTATCTGATAAGTTAAGCAAGACCCCAAGCCCAGATCTAAAACAGTATCTGGCTTTTAATAAGCTGGGCCATTTTAAATTTGGGGCACAAGTTCAGAGTTTCCATAGTAATTTACATTTAAGGGCCATACTAAAATTCCTAAGATTTATAACGCCCCACCCCCTATGCTCTTTGGACCTACATAAAGCTACCCATTGTACTAAGTGGTATCCCTTGTTGTTTGAAGGTGTAGATTGCCAAAGGAATCTACTTCTAAACTGATTAATTTCCTTTTCCACCCTTTTGGGCAGATGTAATACCAAAAGGTAGTAAGTTGGGATCGCAGATAATACAGAATTTATTAGAGTTAATCTGCCCCCTAAAGAAAGGAATTTTGCCTTCCATGTTGACAACTTGTTTGAGATCTTCTCTATGACTGATGTCCAATCCTTATATGTGGCCTTTCTATGGTGCAGTGGAAGGCTTAGGTAACTAATTGGTAAAGTTCCAAATTGGCATCCAAGAATGTTACACCCATGCTCCACTGTAGTTCTAGGGACACCCACACCAATCAAGGAGGACTTTTTGAAATTTATCTTAAGTCCAAAATAGGTCTGAAAACAACAGAGAATTCTCTTAATATTTATCAAATTATTTGTTCCTGAGGAGAGAAATAGAATTGTATCGTCAGCATATTGAATGTTAATTATGTTTGGACCATCATTAGGAAATTGATACCCGAAATAATGTTTTTATTTGCTGCCAATGACAACATCCTATTTAAAATATGTGAGACAACAATTAAGAGAAGGGGTGACAGAGGGTCTCCTTGCCTAAGCCCACTTGTTGCACCAAAAAAGCCCGTTGGAGTTCCATTGGCTAAGATGGAGAATCTAGCAGTTGAAATACACATATATATCCAAGAGATCCATTTATCTCCACAGCCAAGTCTCTTAAGAGAGCTCAGTAAAAAAATCCCAATTTACATTGTTAAAGGCTTTCTCAAAGTCTAATTTCAGGATAAAACCAAGAACATTTGCAGGCTTCATGTAATGTAATGTTTCTTAAGCAACCAATAAACAATCACTAATATATCTCCCTAATAGGAAGGCACACTGAGAGTCATCAATGATATCATTTAGGGGAGGAGTAAACCTAGAGGCCAGACATTTACTAATGATCTTGTAAGTACTGTTTCATAAGCTGATGGGCCTGTAATCTTTGACACATTCTGCATCTTCTTTCTTAGGAATTAGAGCAATGAAAGTTTGGTTTATTGGCCTGAGAAAGTCTGGATCAGATACCAGGTATAGTTTATGGAAAATTGCCATTAAATCAGGATGCAATAGTTCCCAGAATTTTTGAAAAAATAATAAGGGGAATCCATCAGGGCCAAGGGATTTGTCTCCTGGAAGATCAAAAGTATTTTTTTTAATTTCTACTATAGTGAATTCCTCCTCTAGCAAATCTGGGTTGATGATCTTTCTAGGTAACAGTGCATCCTAGTTCAGAGGTACCCTTAACCTAGAGCACTTGTTGAATTGTTTGGTAAAATGATTTTCAAGCTCAAGGCAAATTAAAGAAGGAGAAGTCAGAAGACTGCCATTAACATTAAAAGAGGAAATTGTGTTTATTCTTCTACAGCATTTAAACATACTATGAAAAAAAGCAGTATTCAGATCCCCCTTCTTTAACCATTGAACCCTAGACTTCTATTTTCAGTATGTCTCTTGTTCTAACAGAAGGTTAAGATGTTCCATTCTTAGATTATTCTTGATGTTCAAAGTAGCATTATCAAGTAATTGTGTTTCAGCCATAAAATCTATCATCATGATCTAAGATTCAATACATTTTAATCTTTTTTTCCTTTCCTCCCTCTTGGGGATGATCCAGCTCCTAATATGCTTCTTTAGGTTTTTAAGTTTGAAAGCAAATTTAACAAGGGGAGAGTCTGAATTGTACATAGTGTCTGAGTTTTTCCAATAGTTGGAAATGAAATTATGAATCCCTCCAAGCCTAACCAGGACTAGTAAAATTTAAAAGGGATTGGCCCCCCGTCCCTAGGCTTGGTAACCAGCAAGATTGGAGTATGATCTGAGACCACCCTGGCCTTGCCAACACACAAGGTGTCAGGATTAGAGTTTGCCCAATCAGGTGAGATAACAAACCTATCCAGTTTGACCATAGTTGGAGGAGATTGAAAATTGGACCAGGTGTATTGGCAGTTGTTTGGAGAAAGTGTAGGATCGGATAGCTCCTCTAGAGGGGGGTGAATAGAGAATTAACACTTTTTAACTACTTAGATCGATTTTTGCAGATTAATGATTAATTACATACAAGGAAATTATTTAATAAATAAAACAAGCCTAATTACTTATGCAATCTATATAACATACACGAAGGGGATGAGAGCAATTGATAAGAACAGGCAATTTATAGTGGTTCGGCAACCCAGCCTAGTCCACTCCTCAAGACCCTCTTGAGATTTTTCCCTTATTTAAAATAAAATAAGAACTTACTTGTTGGCTATGTTGGAAAAATCTATTAATATGTTTTGATGATAACAAATGAAATGTGATTGAAGATTAATAATCACTTAAGAAAATATGACAAGTAGTTATTAAAAGTCAAATATTCAATTATACACACTTGTGAATCTACATGCC
>JAMKQA010040279.1:0-12098 GCA_024699735.1 Posidonia australis
TAGGGAGGTTACAAAGGGGTCTTGCAAACGAAAAGCCTCGAATATTCGTTGGCACATTCGTTTGCAAGAGTAACAGCCCGGAAGGTGGAAGGTCAGCAGTCAGAGCTGGGCGCCAGGTTGGTGAGCCAGTGATGTGCGCCACCTTGGTTCGCCAACTTGGTGCGCCAACTTGGTGCACCATCTTTGTGCGCAACCTTGGTGCACCAAACCAGCTCACAGATCTCTGATTTGGGGCTCTGGCTAGTGGGTTTGGGGCTCGGTTTTGGGGCTGATCACATCCAAAGCAACATAGATGACTCATCTCTGGGTCACCTCAAAATCGGGGTGTCTACACCTAGATTCCATGCAATCCTAGCATTTTCTACCAATTTCATGCTCTCTATCACATGAGGTGGAGATGCGTACCTGAAAACGCCTCTGGCGATCTCCAACCAATCTTCGACGAAGTTCGGCAACCACGGCCTCACCACGAGCTCAGGGACACTCCTCCCAAGCTCCACGCACCACACAAACTGCCGCAGCTTTTCCGCTTCCCTCTCTCTCTCTCTCTCTCGACACATAACAGGGGAGACGAGTGGAAAGGAGAAAGGGGAAGGAGAAAGAGGCAGAAAAGGAAGAGTGGGGAGGAAGGGAAAGAAGGGTGGGGTGGGGGAAATGCGCACCGGGGAGGAGGAAGAAGAAGAAGACGGCGATGAGCGGCGGAGGAGTGCGGTGCAACTTATAAAGCCTGCGCCCTTGTAGCTGGGAACGTGCTCACCTACACATCTCATCCACCAGCACACCACAAACGTGGGCCACACACCAAGGCCCCACAAGCACAGTGCCACGATGCACAGTGCCAAACCACGCACAGGGACACGCAAATAGAAGCCAACCCACGAGGCCCAAGCCCAAAAGCACAGAACTACACCACAGGCCTTAGTGCGCCACCATGGTGCGCCAACTTGGTGCGCCACCTTGGTGTGCCATCTTTGTGCGCAACCTTGGTGCGCTAAACCAACTCACAGATCTCTGATTTGGGGCTCTGGCTAGTGGGTTTGGGGCTCGGTTTTGGGGCTGATCACATCCAAAGCAACATAGATGACTCATCTCTGGGTTACCTCAAAATCGGGGTGTCTACACCTAGATTCCATGCAATCCTAGCATTTTCTACCAATTTCATGCTCTCTATCACATGAGGTGGAGTTGCGTACCTGAAAACGCCTCTGGCGATCTCCAACCAATCTTCGACGAAGTTCGGCAACCACGGCCTCACCACGAGCTCAGGGACACTCCTCCCAAGCTCCACGCACCACACAAACTGTCGTAGCTTTTCCGCTTCCCTCTCTCTCTCTCTCTCGACACGTAACAGGGGAGACGAGTGGAAAGGAGAAAGGGGAAGGAGAAAGAGGCAGAAAAGGAAGAGTGGGGAGGAAGGGAAAGAAGGGTGGGGTGGGGGAAATGCGCACCGGGGAGGAGGAGGAAGAAGAAGACGGCGATGAGTGGCGGAGGAGTGCGGTGCAGCTTATAAAGCCTGCGCCCTTGTAGTTGGGAATGTGCTCACCTATACATCTCATCCACCAGCACACCACAAACGTGGGCCACACACAAAGGCCCCACAAGGATAGTGCCACGATGCACAGTGCCAAACCACGCACAGGGACACGCAAACAGAAGCCAACCCACGAGGCCCAAGCCCAAAAGCACAGAACTACACCACAGGCCTTAGTGCGCCACCTTGGTGCGCCATCTTTGTGCGCAACCTTGGTGCGCCACCTTGGTGCGCTAAACCAGCTCACAGATCTCTGATTTGGGGCTCTGGCTAGTGGGTTTGGGGCTCGGTTTTGGGACTGATCACATCCAAAGCAACATAGATGACTCATTTCTGGGTCACCTCAAAATCGGAGTGTCTACACCTAGATTCCATGCAATTCTAGCATTTTCTACCAATTTCATGCTCTTTATCACATGAGGTGGAGATGCGTACCTGAAAACGCCTCTGGCGATCTCCAACCAATCTTTGACGAACTTTGGCAACCACGGCCTCACCACGACCTCAGGGACACTCCTCCCAAGCTCCACGCACCACACAAACTGTCGCAGCTTTTCCGCTTCCCTCTCTCTCTCTCTCTCGACACGTAACCGGGGAGACTAGTGGAAAGGAGAAAGGGGAAGGAGAAAGAGGCAGAAAAGGAAGAGTGGGGAGGAAGGGAAAGAAGGGTGGGGTGGGGGAAATGTGCACCGGGGAGGAGGAGGAAGAAGAAGACGGCGATGAGCGGCGAAGGAGTGCGGTGCAGCTTATAAAGGCTACACGCTTGTAGCTGGGAACGTGCTCACCTACACATCTCATCCACCAGCACACCACAAACGTGGGCCACACACCAAGGCCCCACAAGCACAGTGCCAAACCACGCACAGGGACACGCAAACAGAAGCCAACCCACGAGACCCAAGCCCAAAAGCACAGAACTACACCACAGGCCTTGGAACAGTAACACCCGTCTAGGAATAAAATTCATAAAATGTAAATAATTACAAAATGAATTTTACAGGTGTTACACTTCTTCTACTCCATGGTGTCGTCATTGAACCAATAGCAAAGGAATAATCTTGTTTCTACAGACTTACTCTTTTCTGTCTAATAACTATACGACATCCTTTGCCATTGAGAAGTCTTATTGAAGCTCTTCTGGTTGTACTGGAATAACCTAGGGCACATCTACTAAACACTTCCTCAACATCAAAAACGTGGGAGATGCTATGCACACTAGCTAGCTCTAGAGGTAGGTCCATCTTATACACCAGCTCACCAACTCTTCTAATGATCTGGTATGGCTCGATGTAGTGAAAGCTTAACTTGCCTCTTTTCCCAAACCTCGCCACACCTTTGGTTGGTGACACTTTAAGGAAAACGAAGTCTCCCACCTCGAACTCCAAGGGCCTACGCCTCCGATCAGCATAGCTTTTCTGTCTGTTATGTGCTGCGAGCAATCTCCTCCTGATCAGGTCTACTTTATGCTTGTACTACTACACAATCTCTAGTCCCATTAGCTGTCACTCGCCTAGCTCACTCCAACATGGCCTACCATACAGTACTTCATATGGTGCCATTCTGATGCTCACATGGTAGCTATTGTTATAGGAAAATTCTATAAGCGGTAGATGATTTCCCAACTACCCCTAAAATCTAGGACATAGGCCCGCAACATATCTTCTAGAGTTTGGATCATTCTTTCGAGCTAACCGTCTATTTGGGGATGAAAGGCGGTGCTGAAGTTCAGTACTGTCCGAAATGCCTCCTATGGAGCTCCTCAAAATCTAATGTCTCGGTCAGATACGATCGATACTGGGACTCCATGAAGCCTGACTTTCTCTGACACATACAATTCTACTAGTTACGGTAAGGGAAGACTCACTCTCATAGGCAAAAAGTGCGCTGACTTGGTAAGCTAGTCGACGATTGCTCATACTATATCATTCTTTCTTTTGGTTTTAGGCAATATCATGACAAATTCCATCAACACATGCTCCCACTTCCAGACTGGAATAGCTTGAGGATGTAGAGTTCCTCCAAGCTTTTGATGCTCTATTTTTACCATTTGGCAAGTGTGACCATGCCGATCTAGGGGTCTAGCGTGGAGTCATGCCAGAGGAAGGAGATCATAGCCATGCCAAGATGGCGAAGGCACAAGATAGGATAAAACAAAAGAAAAGGAGTCGCCACCTAGTCTTTTAAGGGAAAGACGAGGAAAACCACGAAAGATTGAATGCATGAGATGCAGATATGAAGGCTGGATGTCTGCTAACTAGAGGATGGGTAAGGATTCCTATTACGCACGAGGAAGGTATTAGGCATCGTCGTGCGCCCGAGAAATTCGGTCTTTCTAGCCTAAATCGCTTGCTACAGCTGAATGAATGCTTATTAGGCCTAGATCTTGCTCTGAACATGCTAATGTGAATGCCATGATATGACTGGATGGATGTGCATGATGGTATGCGAAAACTGTAAAGAAACTACATGAAAAAGATGAACTCACAAAGTATGACACGACAGAGAAAATCACATGAAATGACTAGGTTCTTAATGAGAAAGGCTCAGAAAGCCATATTGATATCAAGAAGATAAAAAGCGACGTCAACCCAAATCCTCAGAATCATGGAAAAAGTTGTAAAAATCAAAGGGGAGAAATAATCTGCAAAAGGGCCAATGTGGGCCTTGCAGTCAGTTAGTGTACACCCTCGGGTGATGAAATCCAAATCAAATCAAAATCTGAGATGTAGGATTAAAGCAAATCAAATCGGATATCGAATAGGAAACTCTGAAAGCAAAGTGAAGAAAGAAATCCATGAAAGAAAGGCATGAGATGTCGGCTCGCTAAATAGGGATGCAAATGTGAGGAGAAATGCATGGATAATTGCCTAAATGTGCAAAAATTCTAATGAATAGCTTGGACAAGGACTATGCAAGACTGAGTGCAAAAATTGAGATGCATGCTCATGAATTGGAGGTCTAGGGGCAATTTGATCATTTTCCTAGCTAGATGTGATAGATGCTAGAATGAGAGTGATGCATGGTCTAAGTTATGCCAAAATGTGTGTCAAATGTCCAAAAGATGTTATTTGCAAGAAAACATGGAGAAGAAAAACAACAAAATGATATAAACACAATAAAGGACAAGCATATGGGCCAAGATGCAAAATTCACAAAAAGGAGTGAGAATCTGGATGAAAAATATGTTCATGACTCCTATTCTAACCTGCAGATGATGGATCCAATGTCAATGTGGCACTGAGATATGAAAATTGCACTTGGGTAATTTCCTGAAAATTCAGAGTCTAAAGTGTAAAATTCACACATAAGTACAAATGTGACTAAAATGTGAGACTAAAGATCAATTCACAATCAAAACATGATTTTTAAATGGAATCTAGGATTAAATGCAAAATGAGACATGCAATGAGTGAAAAATATCCCAAAATATGCAAAAGAACATTTAAAACCCTAAATGATGGATTTAGAAATAATCTAAGGGCCTATATGCAAATTGTATGTGCTCAGGAATGATTTGATGTGAATCCAAGGACTTTTATGTAAAATTTCAGGATCTGAATGTGATAAAAATTAGGCTTTTATACTGGTCAGTGTAATTATGAAGTTTCCTAAAGTCTAGGATGCAAAATGCACAAAGAAAACACATGTTTTAAAGTTCTAGGGGCTTAATACAAAGATCAGGACCAAAATGTAAAGAAAATTCAATTTTAATAATAGTCAGTGTGATTTTTAAATCTTTTAGGGCTCAGATTGCAAACTTCCCAAGGAAAACTCATTTTAAATAAGCTTCAAGGGCTAAGTGCAAATGTTCAGGACTTTAATGTGATAAAAACTCAATTTTAATGGTCATTAGTGTGATTTTAGAGACCTTCAGGGTCTAGAATGCAAATTTCACAAAGAAACACTCATTTTTAAAAATCTAGGGGCTAAATACAAATGTTCAAGACTTAAATGTGAAAAAAAAATATGGTCTCAGGGATTTAAATATAATGAAATAAACATTTACAATATTAAGACATGAAATCTAATACCATCAGGGAAGATCATTCAATTTTTACAATTAAAAGAAAACGAAGGAAGAGTTTCACGGAAACAGAGGGACTTAATCACAAAATTCCTAGACTGAAAAGCAATGTCTTAAAAAGAAAATGGAAGTTTTCATTAAAACTAAGAAACAAATGGCTGTCGCCAGCAATTCGTAGATCACCGATGGCAAAGGTCGGGGTGAGCCATCAGGGCTTTTCTCGGATATCGAGAAAAGCACTGATGGCTCACCCCGACAGTCGATCAACAATTTGAGAGGCTGGAGAAGGATGTAGGGGAGAAATCCAATGGTGTTGATGAGACTCTCGACGGCTGGAATGAGCCGTCAATTCCCCCTCGTCGGGGTTCTTCTTCGGCAACAGGGTTGCGATTGTGGCACACCTGGAGGCGATGGCTTGGTGCGGTGGCAATCAGAGATGCTCTAAAGTGCTTCGAAGATGTTCTGGGGAGTCACGACAAGGTTGGAACAGCTTGGTGTGCTCCTCCCATCACGGGCCCCGACGAGACAATGTTTGCAGCGGCGACGGTCGACAGCGGCTGCTGCGACGACTGGTTGAGCATCGGTGGGAGCCCACTGCAATGAAGGGAGGCCAGAGAGGAGGATGAGAGAATAATAGGGGGAAAGAGAGGCGCAGGGGGACCTCACCAGAGATCAAGAGGCTTGGAGCCTCGCCGGTGGTGGTGAACCCACCACCGAAAGCGAGGCGACGGCGAGCAGCGAGGAGGCTCATCGTCGCAGCCCTATCCTGAGCACCTAATAGAACCTAAGGGGGCCTACAAAATTGAAAACGGAGGAGGAAGAGGGTGCACCTGGTTGGTTGTCCCCACGGTCTCCGGTGGTGCTCGACGGCTAAACTCCTCCGGTGCTCCTCTGGTTGCGGAAAGGGGCTAGAGGAGAAAAAGGTCTGGATCGTTGAGAAGATGCTGGCCTGCTAGGGTGGACTGGGTGTCTGTCGTTGGGGTTCGATTGACTTTGGAGAAGTTGGGAGCTCGCGGGAAGAAGATGCTGGCTTGAGGTGTCGGCGGTAGGTGTTTTTATACATCGATGAGGCTCTACCACGCCGTCGATCCCCCATCTAGTGGCTGGGTATCGTTGGATTGGGCGCGTGCTGGCTGAGGATGTGTCGGAGATCGCTAGAGGTTGAGATCTGCTCCGAATTTCTCGGGGTTGATTGCTGGAAGTCTTAGGGTCGCTAGAGGGGACACCTCGTCGGAATTATTTTTGATTTTCATAAGGTTTTGAATTGCATTTTTAAATGAAATAGTGTTGGACTTAATGGGATTAGGGTTTTGGCTTTTTTGTTTTGATTTTTGTTTTGGAATTTTTGGGATTTTTTAGGGTTTTAATTTTAGGTTTTTAATTGGGTTTTGTGGGTTTAATTTAATTTCTAATTTTGTAATTTAGGTTTTAATTAATTGGTTTTAAATTAGGGTATGGATTAGTTTAGGTTTTTGTTTTGGAATTTTTAGGGAATTTTTAGGGTTTTAATTTTAAGTTTTTAAATTAAGGTTTTGAATTTTAATTTAGGCTTTTTATTTATATTTTATGATTTTAATTAAATTTGTGGTTAAGGTTTAATTAGGGTTTTAATTATTTTAGGTTTTTTATTTTATTTTTGTTTTAGGATTTTCATGATTTTTAACTTAGGGTTCTGTGATTTGAATTCGATCTTTAATTTTGGGACTTAGGGTTTAGGGTTTTGAATTTTAATTAGGGTTTATGGTTTTAATTTAGAATTTTTGATTGATTAGGGTTTTCATTAAATGGATTTTAGTTAATTTTGACTTTTAATTAGAGTTTTTTTGTTTTATTAGTTAGGGTTTATGGATTTTAGGGTTTTTGATTATTTTAATTAGGTTTTTTTTAGTTTAATTTGGGTCTTGATTATTTTAATTAGGATTTCAAGATCAATTAGTGTTTTAATTGTTTTAATTAGGGTTTTGGGTTTAATTAAGGTTTTTTGTTTGATTAATTGGATTTTAGGTGGATTTTATTTGACTTCGACTTAAATTAGGGTTTTTGTTTTATTAATTAGATTTTAAGTGGATTTAAATTTAAGTTTGACTTGAATTAGGGTTTTTGTTTTATTAATTGGATTTTAAGTGGATTTTATTTGATTTTTTGGATTTTAAATGTATTTTGTTTAATTTAAATTTTACTTGGGTCAGAGTGGGCAAGGGTTTTGGTGGTCGCAATCAGAGCATCATCTAGAGGAGCCTGCCAAGTGACTTTGAAATCAGGGTGTCAATAGATGCCCCTCCCTGAGCGAGGTCGAGGGAATCAAGACCGATGCTTAGGGTTGATAAGACACTCCACCTGAGTCTGTGGGAGAGTGGTGTTTGATGTGGGGCCGTGAGCCATTTATTCGGTGGATGCACCAAAAAGTCATGACTCGTGGCCCATTCATGATGCAGTTGCAAAGGATGACCCTGATTCATGGGGGTGATGCTGATAATGAGTGGGTAGCTCAGCCCTCGGTTGGGAGCACGGGGGATTTCCCGCTAGTGCCAAGGGAGGCTTGAACAAGTTTGTCAGACTTATTGGCTGAAGGCAAACCTGGCAAATGACGAACCTTCCGACTGGGGGGATGCATGGCAAGATGCCAGACCTACTGACTGAGGATAGACTAATGACGGATGTCAACTGGATAGTCTGAGGGTATTAGCCCGCTCTTGACAATATGACGACTGTCAACCAGATAGTTAGGGCTATCAGCCCGAGGAAAGGGACATTAGATAAAACTACCAAACTCGCAAACTGAGGGACAAAGTACAATAAGTTGATGGACCTACCGACCGGATAGTTAGGGCTATTAGCCCGATAATGAGTTGACAGACTCAGCATCGGATAGTTAGGGCTAACAGTTCGATAATGAGTTGACAAACTCAACACCAGATAGTTAGGGCTATCTGCCCGATGATGAGTTGACGGACTCATTGCCGGATAGTTAGGGTTATCAGCCCGAAGTGACTGATGACAGAAGTCGTCCGAGTAGTTTGGGATACTATCCTGATAGTGAGTTGACGGACTCATCACCAGATAGTTAGGGCTATCATGTCGCTCCTGATAATGTGACGGTTGTCAACCAGATAGTTTGGGTTATCAGCCTGAGAGAAGGGGGCATTAGGATTCGTCCAGCTGGGGTATACCTAGGATGAGATCATCTAGACCTCGCCTGGTCTAGGAAAGGATAGAAATGGCACTTGTTCACTTTAAACAAGTCCCAACAGGACAGATAGAATTCCGCTTCACCTGGTACTGAAATCTAGGATAGCTTCGTTTGTCCAGGTCAAGGCAACAAAACGGTATCCCTGACTGTTAACTAGGTGGGCCCCAGTGCCAAGTCATCAGGCAAAGAGAGCAGCAGTCTAAAATAACTGGGCACATGTTACAGCAATGACAATTCCTTGTCAATCACAGTCATTCAAACAAGCTGGCAAATGTGTCCCAAAGAATTTATTATTGTAGTCAAATGATGATGTGATTACACTTATTTTCCAGTTTGTAGTGAACAAGTAGCTTAAAACAAGCGTCAACAGTCTGGGTCATCCCTAGATCTCTTGGAGCCTCTTGCTTTCAGAAACAGAATAGGACTTGGAACTGCTCCACAGATTGGCCAAGTTTCTTCCACTTCGACTTCATAATCAGTTGAAAAACCCTTGCCTTCGGTGACTGTACGGTCGCTCGATCGGATGGAGCCAATAAGCAGGTGTGACAATTCCTTTGTTGCTATGTAAGAGCTCAGTGGATACTCCCGGAATCGAGCTGGCATCAGTCCTTGAGCAAAGGAGTCTTGTTGATAACTGAACTACCGCATCACTCTGATTAGGTGATATTCTACATCGCCGGTCAACCCCGACAAGATGATAAGCTTCATGTCGGCATCATTGAAGAAAGCTTCAAAGTTATGAGTTGTCGATGGAATGATGCGCCAAGTCACCTTGTCTTCTGTTAATGTCTCCAGTCGCTCATATTCTTTGAGGACTGATGTGAGGGTGTGGGCATGACCACTTTGGCAATAAGACTTGAAGGCTAACCGTTGAGGGCGTAAGACCTCTACACCTAGATAAGCGGCCAACCACACCTGCACGAATGCTCCACAACCATAGAAATGTCGGCATCGTCGCATTGATCAGTCAAAGGCTCGATAAGTCTCTGCCAGGATAATATGAGCCAGGTCTACTTAACGGGTTATCACCGCCAAAGTAATTTCTGCAACCTTGATGCTCACGATTGTCTGGCCATGACTGAACACCAGTTCGCCTAAAAAGCGGACGACGAAGCCTCTCAACCATAGCTCATCGCCCAAGGAGACGCGCCTATCGACCACCTTGTCAAAGTAGATCAGTTATAGCATAGGAGATTGCCCATCGGTATAGATCAGTTGGTGACCACAATCACCAGTCGATAGGCCGGTCAGTTCACTCAGCACAGAGGATTATCCTTCTCGCCGCATAAATACAATGGGTCCAAGGAACTTTGGTAGACAACACACCTGACAAACTTCCTCCAAAGTAGGGGTCAACTCAATCCTTTCAAAGCAGAATGTGTGATTTGCAGACTTCTAAAACTGGGCAGTTGCACACAGGAAGACCTCCACATTTGCAATGTCTAAAAATTTCATGGAGATTCCCTAAGTCCGTAGCTTGTAACAATCATCACTTGTTAACTTTCCAATCCACGCCTGAAGGACCTTTGAGCATCTCACCGGCACAATCATTGTAGGGAAGCCCATGACTGGTGGGGGAGTTGCGGCCTTTCTGGATTCAAGTCTGTAGAATGTCAATAAGAGAGTATTTAGAATGACAAATCAGTTTGTTTTATGCACATAATATTTCATACAGTCCAATGCAGACAGAAAAATCATAAATTGCTGCCGAATGCCGAGTCATATATCAGTAGCTACTCTGAAACTTTGCAAAGGAGAATGATAGATACAGCTAACATGTTTACAACCTGGGTGCACAGGGTTACCTACCTAGTGATGAGTTGACAGACCCATCGTCGGATAGTTAGGGTTATCAGCACTGTGATGAGTTGACGGACTCATCGCCGGATAGTTAGGGCTATTAGCCCATTAATGATAAGGGGTTAGTCCTCGGCTACAAGAAACTAAGAAATCGGACCTCCTCCAGACTTAAAGGAGTTGCAAGAGAAAGACAGAGGCTATTTCTAGGACATAAGGAATCAGCGACTCGAATCTCCTCCGGACTTAAAGGAGTCACAAGAAAAAGATAAGGGCTGATTCTGTGACACAAGAACCCAACTACCTGGAATTCCTCCGGACTTAAAGGAGTCGCAAGAAAAGGATAAAGGCTATTCCTGGTGGATCAGGAATTAGCGACTTGGATCTCCTCCGGACTTAGAGGAGTCGCGAGAAAAGGATAAAGGCTATTCTTGGGGGACCAGGAATCAGCGACTCGAATCTCCTCCGGACTTAAAGGAGTCACGAGAAAAGGGACAAAGGCTATTCCTAGGGGGACCAAGAATCAGCGACTCAGATCTCCTTCGGACTTAAAGGAGTCACGAGAAAAGGGATAAAGGTTGTTCCTAAGGGGACCAGGAATTAGTGACTCGGATCTCCTCTGGATTTAAAGGAGTCACGAGAAAAGGGATAAAGGCTGTTCCTGGGGGACCAAGAATCAGTGACTCGGACCTCCTACGGAATTAAAGGAGTCACGAGAAAAGGGATAAAGGCTGTTCCTAGGGGGACAAGGAATCAGCGACCCGGATCTCCTCTAGACTTAAAGGAGTCTTGAGAAAAGGGATAAAGGCTGTTCCTAAGGGACCAGGGATCAGCGACTCGGATCTCCTCTGGACTTAAAGGAGTCACGAGAAAAGGGATAAAGGCTGTTCCTAGGGCACCAGGAATCAGTGACTCGGATCTCCTCCGGACTTAAAGGAGTCATGAGAAAAGGGACAAAGGTTATTCCTAGGGAGACCAGGAATCAGCGACATGGATATCCTTCGGTCTTAAAGTAGTCACGAGAAAAGGGACAAAGGTTGTTCCTAGGGGGACCAGGAATTAGCGACTCGGATCTCCTTTGAACTTAAAGGAGTCACGAGAAAAGGAATTAAGGCTGTTCTTGGGGGACCAGGAATCAGCGACTTGGATCTCCTCCGGACTTAAAGGAGTCTTGAGAAAAGGGGTAAAGGTTGTCCCTGGGGGACCAAGAATCAACGACTCGGATCTCCTCTAGACTTAAAGGAGTCACGAGAAAAGGGATAATGGCTGTTCCTAGGGGGACCAGGAATCAGCGACTCGGATCTGTTGAAAAAATCTATAAATACATTTTGATGATAACAAATGAAATGTGATTAAATGTTATATAATCACTTAATAAAATATGAAAAGCATTCATGAAAGCAAAATATTCAATTATATATGTATTTGGACTTACATGCCTAGATAGAAGTTTTTTAAAGCTTATATCAAATTCGGCATACCGAAATTATTCGGTATTCCGAAACAGGGAATATCGGTACATCACTCGGAGCACCGAAATTCAAAGAAATCAAAAG
>JAMKQA010040280.1:0-15571 GCA_024699735.1 Posidonia australis
CCCAAATGGACTCAATCAGGGTTTAGTGGGCCTTCATGGGCCCAAATGGGTTTCCATGAACCAAATGGCCTAGGTTAAGGGGTTTGAGCTCAACCACCAGACCCATCCTGCAAAATTGGTAAAATTGGGGTGTCTACATCATGGATGAGGAAAGAAGGATCAAAAAGATTCAACCTCATCCGAAGAAAGGAAATGCACTCTCGAGGTACTCGGCGCATGCTCAGGCAAAGGCTGGCTGACTATATTGCTAGGTGTGGATGCAGATGAGTGAGGTGTCTGTGCAGCAGGCCTAGGCTCTGCCTCCTGTGTGTTAATGGTGATAGCCTTGCAGTCAATCAAGTTCTGAATAGCATTCCAAAGTGTGTAGAAGTTGTCCGTAGAATGCTCGACGGTTCTATGGAAATTGTAGAATAAATCCGCCTTAAACCATGGTGGAATCGGGTTTGGAGGTGGGCAAATTTCTGGAAGCTTCAGTAATGACGCTACCTTATGAAATATGACGCTCAGCGGCACAACCAGAGGAGTGTAGTCTCTCTCAGGTCATGGGAACCGCCTAGGTCCCAGGTAACACCCTTGCCTTGCCGGTGCTGGCTAGTAAACCGGCTCGGCAGTGGTTGTGATCTGTGAAGTACGTGGAGCTCTAGGTGTAGGTGAATAAATGACCTGATTTTGAGCTGGTGGGTTCACCACATTCGCTGGCATAGCAGGAGCTCCTACATAAGCAACAACATTCCTAGTGGACTCCTTCTTCCGGCCGAATCCAGTGTTAGATCCATTGTTGCCATTGTTATTGTTAATGGATCTGCCGGTAGCCATCGTTTGCTTGGCGAATGCTGCAAGAGTAGGGAAACTTCCTCTATTGAGTGAACCTTCTACGTGGGTGCCAGCTTTAATCAGGGTCGTGAAAGTGGAGATGGACTGAATGCTCAAAAGAGCCCTGGTGGCTTGGTGCGCTCCTCGAATAATGATTTCAATAGACTCCTCGTTAGAGGGTCTATCGCGTACTTGTGAAGCGAGGGCTCGCCAACACCCAACATACTCCCCGAATGGCTCATAGGGCTTCTGCTTGGTTGCGACTAGGTCCTCCCGCTTTGGGACCATGTCAAGATTAAAGGAGTACTGCTCCAGGAAAGCATGACTCAGATTGTTCCAAGTTCTGATGGTGGCCATATCCAGCGATGTGAACCACTTCAGAGCCGGACTGGTGAGACTTTTCTGGAAAAGGCGAATAAGAAGTCGCTCGTCAGCCTGGAGCTGAGCGAGATCGCCACAGTACGCCCTATGATGCAAAATCGAGCAGCCTTTCCCGTTGTATTTCTTGAATTCCGGGATATGGAAGTTCGGTGGGAGTACCGCCTCTAGAAAGTAGAAGAGGTCCCGGAATGAGAAAGACTAGCGGTCCCTGCCCTGCACTTGTCGGAGAGCCTTCTTTAGGTCGTTCATCCTGGCGCAAAGTGCATTAGGTGTTGCTGCTGACATCGAGTGTGTAGCCGGGGCTGGTCCCGCGTACGCTGTGTCTATGGCACCCATGTGCTCCTTTAGATCTACCATCTCGCCACCTGGTGCTGTGGCGTGATGGCCAGCGTACCCGTGTGTGTGTGCTAGTGGTGGTGTGCATGCTAAGGCCTGAACCTGATGCAAAGGTATTGAAATGTTATGATGTGTGGTGCATGTAGTTGTGTGGGGGAGCAATAGCTGCTGAACCGATATGGTCGGGTTCGTCGGCCGATGTACTCCCACCAGCCCAAGAAGCTGACCACCAGTTGCCGGAGGAAGATGCAGTGCATGCTGTGGATATGATGCTGCAGGCAGAGTGGCTAAGCCCGTCGTAGAAAGAGCAGGAAGCTGTGGCGACAACTGTAGTGGTAGAGTGACTGGTGCTGCATGAATGGCCTGAGCAAGTAGAACAGGATCCTTTGGAACAGGACAGACAGGCGTAGTCAAAGTGGGATCCAAGGAGAAAGCCATGTTCTGCAGCCTCTAAGCAAGGGCTAGAAGCTGCTGAGACTATACAGTGGTAGAACAATCGGTAGCAGTATCGAGGGTCGGAACGGCAAGCAACAGGGATGTCAGAGGGGGCTGGAAGTTCAAGGAGGATGCAGGCTAGATCCCTATCGAAGAGACAATCGCAGCGAACTGAGCATCAAGTGAATTAGGGTCAATAGCAAGACAGGGCACTATCTGATCAGATACCCTGGAAGTTGTTACAGTGACTACCTCCGTAGCGGGCTCCAGACCAGTGAAGGTCTGCTAGTGTCCCAAAATCGGAGGCCGAGGAGCTCCAGGTGCCGGGAAGAAACTACCATGGAGCGATGAAGGAACAAGTGATGACAAGGCAAAAGAGGGAGGAGGGGTAGAAACAGGAATCCCCTCCAAAGCAACTGATGTAGAGATCTCAAAAGCTCGCTGGGCCATGATGGACCGTGAACAGGTGAAGACAGGGTTGTGATTGCAAATAAAAGGACAACGCCTACAAGGAGCTATCGTCGGAATTGACGAATAGCTTGGGAAGAAATAGTCGAGAACAATACCTCGAGAACGAGGTCACGGAAAGGAACTCCCAGGCTCAGACCTAGGAACTAGCAAAGAACTCAAATCCTGGCAAAAGGAAAAGAACCTAAAGTGTCAGTGGAAAAGAGAGAAAGAGTGAGAAAGTGAAGACAAGACAACACAAGAAAATAAATTAGCTATGCAATTGTTTGTTAGGGTGGCATGAATGGCACACATGCACATGAATGCTACTAACATGCTCTCTCTCACCATGCATGTCCCACATGGAGAGAACCATATGGGACATACTCATGGGTTTGGGTTTTTCGACTCTGGTCAGAAAGTAAGGTCCTCGCTCTAAATCCTGGCCAAAGTGCAGGCAGTGAACGAGTGGTGCGTTGGTGGCCTCGTCTCATGCAGTAGCATGGAGCTGTACCCTCTACTAGCATCGACATGACCTCGGACAAGGGGGGACAAACTAACAACACTCCCTACGCCAAAGCTATAGAACGGGCTGCTAGGATCATCCTTTGCAAACTATGGGTAGACCGAGAGGAGAATATGCATGCATTCTAAAATGATCATTCATGCGATATGCTTTGGTGTCTTTTACTTGCATTTTATTAAACTAGAGGGGATTGTGAGCATTTGACTCTAGGTAGTCCTTATTGATTGTTCAACTGAGTTTGTGTGTTTTAACCAGAGGGATTTGTGAGCATTTGTCTCTAGTTACGTCTTATTTAATTGTTCGTCTGAATTTGTGTGTTTTACTATAACCAAATAGGGAGGCAAACAAGTCTCTACTCTCCTAACCATGGCAAACTCAAAAAAGAAGGAAAAAACACACAATTATGGCATCCGAAAAAATCAAACAAAAGGCGTAAACATGGCATGTGCTTGTGTTGTGCTCAAGTAGGTGAATAAAAGTAAGCATCAACAAACAAAACATGAATTAAGGCATGTGCATGTGCAGTGGCATAACAATAGTGTAAAGAAAGCAAAAAAGGCATGTTCAATAAAATATGTACAAGCAAATATGAACAAACAAACAAGCATAAATGTAAATAGACTAAAGACAAGTAGGGAAACCAGAATGAAAGCTAGAATCTGGTTATCCCCAGTGGAGTCGCTAGTTCCTGTGACCATGCCGGTGGAACCCTTGTGCGGCTCTAATACTACTCAGTGTGCGGAAACACATGAGGAGATCCGATATGGTCACGGCGAAGATGGTGAATTTGGAGGAAGAGACTAGACTCGGAAACACCAAGGGAAGACAAAAAAGATAAGGAAAGGAGTCGTCACCTAGTCTTTTAATGGAAAGACGAGGAAAACCAAAAAAACACAAGAAAATCGAGAAGCAAATAAGATGCAGAATGTATGTGTGTGCTCCGTGCCTAATGGACAATGCCAGATGAATGCGGGCCAGAGAAAGGGTAAGGATTCTGGTTACGCATGGGGAAGGGGTTAGACACCCCCATGCGCCCGAGAAAACTCGGTCTTTCTAGGTTTTCCTACTGTCAAAAGTCTGCTAAATGTATGCTTACTTATTCTATATGCTCATGCTAAATCTAACTGAAAACATGCCAAATCAAAGAGACAATAAATGAAATAAAGGGAAAAAGTTAATCCGAGGGACAAATGTAGGCATTGAGAATGCCGCTTTACTGTACGCCCTTGGGCGATGAGGAAAATCGTGAAAATCAAGAAATTATTGGAAAGCATCTCGCAAAATAGTGGAAATTGGGATAAATCCAAGAAAATCAAAACAGGAAAAATAATCCTCATTTCATGACAATGTCGGCTTTGACAAGCCTTTTACTGTATGCCCTTGGGCGAAGGAAAACCAAAACAAGTCAAAACCAAGGAAAATCAGGAAAATGGGGAGTAAACCAAGCCGGAATCAAGCTAAGAAAACATACGCAAAGCCGGGAAGAAAAGACGAGAAAATCTGTGCAAAAAGATGTGAAAAGCCATGCAAATTGCAAGTGTGAATGCAAATGTGAGAAGTCTAGGGGGTTTTGTGCAAAAAGCCCAAATTCCGAGGAAAACTGAAGTTCTGAAGCCCAAGTCATCAAAAATACATAGGAAAACACATTCTATGCAATTATGAAGAAATATAGGGCCAAATGTGCATTCTTAGTCAAAATGAAGTTCTCTAGGGCTCAAAATGCAATTTTACAACCTAAACATGCATTTAAAACAATTCAGTGGAATTTTAGGATAAAAATGCAAGAAAAATGATTCAGAAAAGTTCAGGGGCAAAATAGTGATTTTACCCCTAAAAACAGGCAATCAGAGTAAAATCAATGAAGTATAGGGGCTAAACTGCAAATTGCCCTGTAGAATAAAGCATCTAGAAGAATTTCAGTAAAGACAAAGTGTTAAAGTGTAATTTACCCAAGAAAACAAGCTTCTGGAAAGTTTCAAAACAAGTTCAGGGAGTTTTATGCAATTTTCACAGTAAAAGAAGCTCTCTAGATGCTTTTTTGTAAAAGTTAGGGGCCTAAATGCAATTTACCCAGTGAAAACATGCTTCAGAAAAAATTTAACAAACAAATTCAGGGGTTTAAATGCAAATAAACCAAAGAAATGAACATTCTGGAAAGTTTCTGCAAAGTCCAGGGGTTTAAATGCAATTTAACCAGTAAAAACATACTTCCAGAAAAGTTTCAGCGAATCATGTGGGCTAAAGTGCAATTTAACCAACAAAAATAACTTTCCAGCGAGTTTTAGAAGAATGCAGGGGCTTACATGCAAATAAACCATCAAAAATAAGCATTCAGAAACATTTTGAGAAGTGTAAGGGCTGATATGCAATTTCCATAGCAAAAATGAACTTCCAGAAAGAATTTGAGAAAGCTCAGGGGCCTCTATGCAATTTGTCCAAAGCAAAAAGTATTTTAAAAGAACTGGAGGGCTTTTTTTTAAAGTTTTAAATACAAAAAACATTATTTTAAATGTTTAGGGTAAAACATGTAATATTTTCAGTTAAAACTTTATTCGAAAGATTTAAGAAAAATGACTGAAGGACCTAATTGTAATAAAAGGATCGAAGTGTAATACAAAAAGGACATAAATGCAAGGAAAACAAAGTTTCAGAGGTTTATTAAATTAAATGTTTTTTAAATTATTTTTTAAATGAAAAAAAGAAACGACGGTCGCCGACGACGAAGCACGCCACCGACGACTGCCGGAGGGGGCAAACAAGGCCTTCCTGTGGTCTGATCTTAGATCAGACTTCACGGGAGGCAAGAAGAAGGTGAGGGGAGATGATCCATCGGATTGGATCGAGTAGCTAACAGTGGGAGCGGGCCTCCCACCTACCTCGCCGTCGAGGTACTCCAGCGACGGCGTCGGAGAAGAAGGAGGTCTGTCGAGGCTGTGGCGCGACAATCCAGGGCATCTGGAGGCTTCGAGGCGTTGAGTCGAGTGCTCCCAACCGATCCTTAGCGAAATAGGCTGCATGAGCGAGTTATCCGATCAATCACGACGGCACTCCGGCGACAGCGATTATGGAGGCGGTTCGGGGCTTAATTCGCGCTGTTGGTGGCTCTAGGAGCTCAGGGGCATGCCGTGGGACGTTTCTGGACGACCGGGGCAGTGTGAGGGGCTAGAGGCTGGCGCGGTTCCTTTAGATCCCGTCGTCTTCTCCGACGATGGCGGGACTGGAGCAATTTTTTGGCGGTCTCGTGCGGAGCTGTCGAGAGAGGAGGAGCAGCGATCCAAGGAGCGAAGAAGCTCAAGGATGACTAGAGGAGGAGGAGAGAGGGCTCGGGGGTCCAGGAGACTCTCTAGATTGCCCCTCCCACCTCTGTCGCCGGAGAGCAACGACAACGGGGCACGGCGGAGCTCCACTGGCCAAAGGATCACTTTGGATCCCATAGAAATGCCCTAGGAAGAGAAGGAGAACTAGACGACTAAGAATTTAAAAGCTAGGAGGGATCAAGCAGTGTACCTGGCTGGAGAAGCCTCTGCACCTCGCTGGAGCTCTGGAAATGGCTATCTCTCCTCTCTGTGATGGCTCTGGCACTCTGCTCCTCTCTCCCTTGCTCTCAGCTTTCTCTCGTGCGGTCCAGTCTACAATTCACTACCTCTACCTCCCCTTATATAGGTGAGGAGAAATCCGATGACCCATTCCGGTAGGGCACTCGCACGTAACAGAATCAATAACAAACTCCTAACCGAAGTCGTAACAACCCTGCAGACAGCAAAAGGTTGTCCCCCTCGCGCTCCAATCTGTCCCCTGCTCGCCGACTAGGATCAACGACGATCTAGTGCCTCCGGCGATGGCTGATCCAATGGCTGGGGCATCTGGGGTGATTGATGATCTAGTGATGAGATGGACTGGAGGCTGAGCTCAGTGAGTAAGAATGGTTCAAGCTGAATTCATGGGAGATTGGTGAAGAAATGAGTGAGTTCAGTGAGAAGGGAGGCTTATGTGATTTTGGTAAAAAAAATTGGTAAATGATTTATGTATGTAGAGAAGGAAGAATAAAATATGGATTGGAAGAAAAGAAATGGGTTAAATTGTTCATGGTGGGCCTTCATGGGCTTTTGGGTTCAATTTGGGCTTAATGGTCCAATATGGGCCCCCATGGGCCCAAATGGGGCTAAATGGGTCTAAATGGGCTGAATGGGCCTAAATGGGCTAAATGAACCTTTAATGAATTGAATGGGCCCAAGAAAGGCTAAATGGGCCTAAACAAGTCCCAAGTAAGCTCAATTAGGTTTTAATGGGCCTATGTGGTCCTTCATGGGCCCAAGTGGGCTTCCATTAATTAAATGGGTCTAATGAGGGTTAGAGCTCAGTCACCACATCTCCATCCTGCAAAATCAAAAAATTACGGTGTCTACATATAGCAAGGGGTAAGGCTTTTCTTCTGGGTTCTAGGGTTACACATATGAGATAAAATTCCTCCTCCTTGGTACTACCCCTACCTCAACTCCTGAGTGGGGGCCCTGAGCACACTTAGATCCATACCCCGTAGAGGTAAAGCCCAGTGTACCCAGGTTTAGTCGAGTCTCTCACGTTTTCAAACACATAAGCACATCAAACCACAAAAAGGGAGAGGGGGAATACAATTCTTAACTCAGGATTCTAACTTACTTCCATAAGAATCAAGGGACAGAAAAGTCTCCCATGTGAAAGTAAATGACAACACAAAACACCTTTCTTAAGTCCATTACTACAAGGGTGCTCAGGATATAAGTGGTTATTTCGTATAACCCAAGAGAAGACTCAAACAAATTAGTTCCCAATAAGGGCCATGCAAGTCACATAGAAAATATCGATTTTTATTTGGATTTTTCAAAAAGCACCCGAGGATCGAGGCTCCAATCCCTACGACAAAGCCGATCACCTCACACCTCAGTCCTTAGGCCCATTAAAAAGTTAAAAAGACAATGGACAGGATGATTATTCGTTTTATTTCACAACTGCAGGCCAAGAAAATTCACACAAATAGGAAAACATGAAAGGCCTGCAAGGGAAACAATCTGTAGTTTTCATCGCCAATCATAGTTGCGTTGATATATTTTGCCATGTGTAGTAGCGACGAGACATGGCACCATACGGCTAGGCAGCTAAAACTATAGGAGGTCTATTCACTAGAAAAACTAGATAAAAAGGTTTGGTCGTCGCAAAAACCTAAGCGTACGGCTTCTAGACCTAAAACTTCATCTAACATCTAAAAATAAATGAAAAATAAATGAAAAGAATGGAAGATTTACTTACATTGCACGAGTGTTGGCTTAAATCGTCCCTCCATCATCGTCAATTTTTGTGGATGTGAATTTGGGGGGTGTTGATGGAGATTTATCACTGTGTCCACTCACGTTGATAGTTCTTTATGATTGCCACTTGCCGATTTGCTTTCACAGGTTGACAAGGTACCTTGGAAAGATTGTGATTGATGTGGTTGTATGGGTTCGCAATTCACTAAGTCGATGGCAGGATGTGGCCAAACGACATCCTCATGCTCATGTAGTATCCTTCTCTTCAAAACAAATAAAAAAAACAAAGAAAATCTCGATTAGACTAGGTGTAGTAAGAGTAACAAAAATAAAAATAGAAAACATAAATATGCAACCAAATACTAACCAGGTGGTGGTTCCCACATGCATATGCCATGGGCTAATAATGTATGCAAGTTCTTTTATGATAAAATAATGAAAAAAGAAAGATACTCTCTTCACCCTTGATGCCTTCACGTGGGGATTGGAGGAAGTGGAGGCCTGACAAAGCACTGAAGATACACTATGGCTTTAGAAAAGAGACTGGATCTCTAGTGGATTTGAGCTTCTAGGGATTTGGACATGGAGGAGGGGCTAAAAAGCTCTCTCTTTCTCTCAGAATTCTCACCTGGGGTTTGCAAAGTGGCTCTTTAGAATTTTTGAAGTGCCTCTCCAAGGTTTTTAAAATGCCTCCCAAAATTTTAAAACTGCCTCCCCTTCAAACTCTTGACCTAGGGGTCAATTTATAGAGTTTGCGGGCTAGGGATCTCGTCAAGGACGAGATATAGATCAAGGGCTAGGATGAATTGCTCTTAAAAAGGTAGAAAATCCTTTATAGATCTCGTTGCCTGTGGGATAGGCGACAGAATCTATGAGTCGCTGCTAGTATAGGCGACTAGCCAGAAGATCTTGGATTCAGTTCACATAGTGAATCAACAGTTGAATGGCACGAAATCTTTCACGTTAGCTAGTCGCATGTTTATGTGACAATGAGCTACAAAAAGGCATAATTTTAAAAATTAAGATCTCAAAATATCTATTACGAATCTATTATCAAATAATGACCAAATCAATCCTAAAATATCATATTCGTAATTGAAAGATATTTTAAATTAATTTCTAAATTCAAAATCGACTTAAAATGTCAAGTAAATTGGATTTGAAAATTAAATCTTTAATAATTACGAGAAATCATAAATTTAAATCAAGGATAAATCTAATTTAGTTTAGATTCGTAATTATCTTTTTTTTTTGGATTTTATCTTTATTTTCTTGGTATTATCTTCAATTAAATATAAGCTATAACATTAAAACGTGATAACTTATCATAAAAGCTCATTTTTGGTAAGATAAAGATAAGTAACCTTAACTATCAAGTCATCCAAATTTCAATAATTTTTTGGAATTACTTAGCATTTATAATGATTTATATGATATGCATAGATATTTACACGTTAGAAAATTATAGAAATTATAATAATTATGGGAAAAATCATAATAACATTTATAAATATCCCAAATATTATATTAAAGTTTAGGATAACAAATTATCTAGAGAGAGAAGTTCGGGATTCTCGTTCCTTGTACATGCAACGACAAGACTCATAGCCTATCAATGTGGCAATTAGTCTTGTCACCTCTCAATGTGGCAACTAGTCGCGTCACCTCAAGGTGACTACTAGTCTTGTCACCTCTCAAGGTGACAACTTCCTAGTCTTATTACATTTTTCCCCAGTCTTTTAGTTTAATCCACAAAGATGCTTAAAAGTCCGGAAATACTTCAGAAATCTCATGAAATCACAAAAACATTTTCTTTAAGATTAAAATACTTAATGGACTCGAACCTACCACTAGTTCGAGCAGGTTAGCTCTGCCACGGCTAACGACCTTGAATCAAGTTAAATTAGAAATATTTTTAGAGAAGTCATAAAAAGTTTGAAAAATATATTATAGATTCTTTAACCATGTGATATAGGATAAACTTTAAAAAATGTAAAAATGAGATATCTATAGCAAGCACCCAAGAAGTAAAATAAACATCAAGTAAGGAAAACTACGCAGTAAACTCGACGGAAAAAATCAAAACCCACGCTCTCCTCTCTCAAGTAGGCTCGCCAAACCACATGACCTCCTTCCACCATGGAATTGGCTAGAACGTCATGACGGACCTCTGGGGTGACCGAGGGAGCAAAGAGAGGAGGAGATGGAAAGCTCAAGAAATGAAAACACAATGCATAAGTGCATGGCTTCTTCCCCCTATCATTGCCATTGGCGTCATGGCCCACCGAGGTGCAGCTGACCATGAGAAAAGGCCAAGGACCCAAGTAAGGCTCTGGGACATGAAGGAGATAGGAAAAGAAGAAGAGAGTGCGTCGGGATAGCCACGACCAGGTGCTTAAGGGCTGTGGGCCTCACAACGAAGCACACCGTCCATCGGTGGGATGCAACGAGTAAAGCAAGCAAAAAACCACAGCCAAGCGATATAAAACTAGAGTCCACAAACAGAGGCTACTGAAGGCTACTAGGGTCCGATGAGCTTCGATTGTAACTTCAGCGAGCTTCGACTGTAACTCCTGTGCGAATGACCTCGGACGGCGGACGGGGCACTGACATGGGCTGAAACAGGTCATCAGGGGGAGGAATGTGATGTTGACACTCAAGAGTAGTCCACTGGAGGAAGTATGAAGGTGGTGGGTGGTTTCATGGCTGTGGGTGCATGTGGGCGGCTGTGGTGCAATTAGGTTTTGGAGGAGGTGGTGGAGAGGCTAGGGAGGATGTGAGGACTTGAGGATGCTAGGGAGCTAGAGTGGAGAATGTAGAGGAGCTTATGGACGTGCGAGAGGCAAAAGATCCCCCTCGTCAGAGACAGGAGGTGGCTATATAGGAGGCTGGAAGAAACATTGGTCGTTGATCATCAACCGACATAGTGGACCAGTGGGAGGCGTTGCAGTGGAAGGCTCAAGTTTGGCCAGAAGGAGGATGGGTTACGTTGGGTTCGCTATGTGTTATCCTTCTCTCTCACCTCGGGCTGCATAGGCTCGACATAAAGGAGGCTGGTGCTTGCTGGTTGCTGGCTCTGTGTTGGTTGGTTGCTAGGTTGGGTGTTGATGGATGGGCTGCCGGAGAGGAGAGTGGAGAAGGAAGTGTCTGTCTGGAACGGATGAACGCTAAGTTATGTGATGGGTTTTGGCTAGAGAGAAGATGGGTTGTTGAGGTGGAGGTGTGGGTTTGGCCAGGGCTATTGTTGGATGAGAGGTTAGGCTGGAGAGGTGGTTGTTGTTAGAGGACGAAGGTCGGAGGTGGTGGTGCTATTAGGGTTGGTGTTGGCTGGCCAGAGGGGCTGAACTATCCACGTTTTCTCCCTCTCCCTCACGGTTGCATGGGCTTGGACGAAAGGTGGACGACGGTTGGAAGAGGTGTGGATGGTTCAGGCTTCTCTCCCCCTCTCTCCTCCATCTCTCCGTAAGCTTGGGAAAGAGGTAGGATTGCTGTGATTGCCTCCCCTCCTTATGCCCTTCTCTCCACTCTCTTCTACGTGAAGGTGGCAGACTTTATTTGGCTAAGTCTTCAATGGAAGCCATTGGATGGGTTTTGGGCTTGATGAGTGGTGGAGGTTTGGGTTAGGTTTGAAGGCTTGGATTTTATGAGTGCTGGAGGTTTGAGTTAGGTTTGGTTTGGAGTATTACAAAGGTTTTAGATGAAATTAAGATTTTGGGTTTTGGGTTTATGCTTGGTGGATAAATTTGGGGATTTTTGGTGAATTTAAGGTGTGAAATGAGTTCTAGAGCTATTTTAGGGTGTAGCCACCCCGATATAGCAATTATTTGACAACGGACCTTTCAAATCATGCTCTGGTTGTGATGAACCTAACCTGACCTTTTAAATCCAAAAATAAGCCAAAACCTATCCTAAAACCCAAACTAGTAGCCCAAGCCCAAACCAAACCCCACACCATAGGCCCAACCATAAACCCATTTCGCCCCACTAAGATAAAACCAAACCAAAATCAAACCTAAGCATAGACCTAAAAAATAAAATAAGCTAAAACCAAAATCAAACCTAAGCATAAACCTAAAAAATAAAATAAACCAAAAATAAAACTAAACCTAAGTAAAATAATAAAATGGAAAAAATAAACTGAAACCAAAACAAATCTAAACCAAACCTAAAAATAAAAATAAACACAAACCCAAAAATAAGAAACCAAAATGAGCCCACACCATAAGCCCAACCTAAACCCTAGGCCCACACAAAGCCCATGCAAACCCAACTCATCCTCACCATCCATTCAAAAGCCCCACATCCGATGCCTCTCATGCAACCATATGTCTTATAAAAGCCACCCATCTTCATGTAAGGAGAGAAGACACCCACGAAAAAGCCCTAGCATTCACATAGAAGAGAGGAGGAGAGAAAGGAAACCCACGCCTTCCTCCAAGTCCAACAGCCGCCGCCACACCACCGAGGAGCAACCCACTTGTAGAAATCGGAGGCGTCTTCAACCACGTGACGCAGGTATACTCTCCTCCCCTTCTTTTGCATACTCGTGTGTTTTTTCGATCTTCATAGCATTCTCCACATGCATGCATCTCTATAGAACCCATTCACAGCAACCCATTTACCTCCCTCCCTTCCTTTAGCCTTGCCGTTGTCCAACAACACACCTTCCTCTAGCCTCCCACATCCTACAATCAACAGCCGCTGCCATCACCATACAACCCAACTGTTGGGTTGCACCTCCATCTCCAACCAACCCCTGCTCTTTTCGACCAAACCAACCCAACATCAGTCGTGCCCTCCACGTCCTCAACATCCCAGAGCCTTCGCCAACCTCAACCACGTCCTATCCAATCCCTTACAGTAATCTCCATTGCCTTACAAACCAAAGAGCATGTCGAAACCCATGCAACCCGAGGAGAGAGGGAAAACATGTCAAAATCCAAAGCTTCAGCATGTAGAGAAGGAAAGAGAAGGAGCCTACCTGCAACCTCCAGTAGCCGTCTTCAGCCTTCCAGAACACCTCCCTCTCCTCCTACAGTAGCCCTCCATGCTGTAACCCAACACCCACCACACCAACCATCATCGGAACTCAATAGCCTCAAACATCTCCCACTTCCACAACAACACCATAACCACCCTCCATCGAAACCCTAGACCCATACATGCAAGAGAGAGAGAGAGGAGGGTGGTAGGTCCTATAACACTAGAGTAGCCCATGCATGCGAGAGGAGGAAGAAGACATTTCATCGCCATCAATAGATGCGCCTGGTCTCGTTGCTAGACCCATCGGCGATGAGATTCAGTGCATATCAAGCCGACGACAGATGACCTTCAGCACAGTTTTTCCCATAGGCTTTGATTTTTACTGTTAGTGTTGATTTTTTTATCACCTTCAGTAGCAATCTGAATAAATAAAAATGATAATATTCTTGTCCATTGTCATTTTGGCTTTTTACCAATTTCTAGGGCTATTATCTGTCCACCAATAGGGTGGAAACTATTTGCTCGACAACAAAGTTATAGTTCTTTAGGATTCTCTATCTAGTTTGACCAACTGAGCAAAGCGAACCTGGACCAGTGCGAGTCGCCTACCCATACTCTGCCCCAATTATGATTATTAGGTCATGGAACCTAAGGTGTCCTAGGGGCTTATTTTAGACTTTACCTTTCTCCCTAAGTCTGTAACAAACCCTAGTAGATACTTAATATCTTGCTGTTTTGTATTTACTTATTGCTTTGTGGTTTGCTAAGACCGACCCATAAGGACAGAATCCTGGGTTGTAGGCCCCTCTTTAGAGAGACAAACCCACAATCTAGGCCCCCTTAGTGGACCCTAACGAAGGTCAAAGAGTGGTATCAAAGAGCCCAAATCCTACTGAGTGACCCCTAGAATCCCTAAAATCAGCTTCGTCCTTGCCATAGGAACCTACATGATTGAGCGAATGCAGGTTAATCAAATCATTAAGTAAATATCTTAACCGATTAAAATTGATGTTTTCTCTGAAACTTGATTGCTTAATTAGGCTTGTTTGACGTCTGATCTGTCCAAGATAGATCCGGGGTGATGGACCAATCTGAGGCACGTGTTGCATGACAGAGCGGCGACCCTCCCCCGTCGCCCAATAAACCGATGACGAGATCTAACACTGCACTGGCAAGCGACATCAGAAGAACAAATCTGTTTGACTTGTTTACAAGATGGTGTGTATTCTGAGTATGTTTACACTTCGCATGAACATCTGCATGGCAATGAATGTTATCCATTTGAGCATACCTTGCCATTTATTCACAAGTGTTCGTGTTTAATTCGATTTAATAAGTTTCGATCAACGTTTTCCTTGTTTTTACCTGCATCCGCATAGCATTAAATATCGTGCCCACTCGAACATACTGTGACCGTGTCCGTCCTGACCGACCCGAAGGGAGGGGTGGAGAGGAGACCACATCCATGCCGATGACGGTGAAGGCGCAAGGATAAAAGAAAAGAAAATGGAGTCGCCACCTAGTCTTTTAAGGGAAAGACGAGGAAAACCAGAAAAGGATGAATGCATGGGATGCAGATGTGAAGGCTGGATGTCTGCTAACCATAGGATGGGTAAGGATTCCTATTACGCACGAGGAAGGTGTTAGACACCCTCGTACGCCCGAGAAACTCGATCTTTCTAGTCCAAATGCTTGCTAAAGGTTTGATGAATGTTTACTAAATCTGGATCATGCTCTAATCACGCTAATGTGTATGGATGTGACAAGACTAAATGAATGCGCAAGACAATGTGTGAAAAACTGCGAAGAAATCCACATGAAATCATGATAAAGTCGTGAAAATCAAAAAGGGAAAAAATAACCCGTTATGTGGTTAAATGTCGGCTTTGACAAGCCTTTTGCTGTACGCCCTCGGGTGATGAGGAAAATCGTGAAAATTGAAAAAAAGGGGAAAAATAATCCGTGATGGGTCAAATGTCGGCCCTCGGGCCTGTTACAGTACGCCCTCGGGCGATGGAAAACCAAAATAAGTGAAAACCGCGGAAAACCGAGGAAAACTCGGAAACGAGGTAAAGGCTAAGCTCAGAACATAGCTAGAAAGCGTGCACCAAGTCAAGAAGAAAAGACGGAGAAAACCGTGCAAAAAGATGTGAAAAATATGCGAAATGCAAGTGTGAGTGCAAATCTGAAGAAGTCTAGGGGGTTTTATGCAAAAAGCCCAAATCTGAGAAAAAAACCGGTATTCAGAAGCCCAAATCAGCGAAAATACATAGGAAAACACATTCCATGCATGTATGAAGAAATCTAGGGTCAAATGTGCTTCCTAGTGCAAAATGAAGTTCTCTAGGGGCTAAAATGCAATTTA
>JAMKQA010040281.1:0-12398 GCA_024699735.1 Posidonia australis
TAGAGGGCCTCGTAGACGAAGAGACTCGAATATTCTCGAGCACATTCGTTGGCAAAGGTAACAGCCGGAAGATGGAAGGTCAGCAGCCGCGGTCTGGAAACGGCTGGGCGCCTGTTTGGTGCGCCACCTTGGTGCGCCACCTTGGTACGCCACATTGGTGCGCCACCTTGGTGCGCCACATTGGTGCGCCACCTTGGTGCGCCAGCCCTGCTCACAAATTGCTGAACTCTGGCTTGCTAATGGGTTTGGGGTCTGGTTTAAGGGCTGATCACATCCAAAGCAACATACGGATACTCATTCCTGGGTCACCTCAAAATCGGGGTGTCTACAGATGCAAAGGGAATGAATGGATTGCATGCTGTGTCGTGCAAGATGTAGTGTGAGGGAGCAATAGTTGCAGTGCCGGCACGATTCCAGGCAACGAACTTGAGGCATACTGCTCCCCAACCAACCCAAACGACTGGCCATCAGGTGATGGAGTCACATGCTGTGCATAGTGTAGTGAGGGTGTAGGAGTCAAAGATGATGCCCTCATCACCGGAGTAGTGAAGAGCCGAGGCGATGGTATGGGCGATGGTGTTGTGGAATGAACCTGCAATGCTATGGTGGTCTGCATCGGAACCTCAAGGGTTAAGGGAAAAAGAGTAGAAGTAGGACCAAGATAGAGAGACATGCACTACAGCCTCCTTGCAAGAGCCAACAGATGTTGTGGTTGCATGGCACAAAACTCATTGATGGATGTGTCAGAAGGCAAGAGCGGGAAAGGGATGGACCCTATGGCTGAAGTAGCCACAGTCGACTGAATTCCGAGAACAGGAAAGCCCAATGAAGGAGGTGCATCTGACACTTCCAGAACCTATGCAAAGATCATCACAATGGAATCGGCGACAAGCTCTTGAGTGATGAGTGCCTGCGAATGCCCCAAAGTGTGTTCAAAGTCCCCTTGAACTCCGAAACGGAATGTATGGAGGGAAGGGAAATCAGAAGACGTGAAGGATGGAGGAACTGAATCCATGATTTCCTCCAGGACAACAACAGGGAGCTCACTGGTCAGTTGGGCCATTGTTGACCGCGAGCGAAAATGACGGGAGCTGCAGCAAAGGACAAACGCACGAGCTTTAAGATGAACTACTATCAAAAGTGACCAATAGCTCGAAAAAGGTAAGAGAAAACAACCACAGGAGGCCACCCACGACGGAGACACCCGAGCTCCTAGTTGAGGACCTTGCAACAAAGTACTTGAGAAAACAGGCAAGAGAAACAAGTATCAGAACCTGGACAACAACTCAAAGACAAATGCGAGTTATTAAAGTGGCATGCCATGACACACAATGCAGATGAATGTCCTAAAGTGCACTCTCTCACAATGCATGTCCCATATAGGGTTGACCACATAGGACACACTCATGGGTTTGGGTTTTGACTCTGGTCAGAAAAGTAGGTTCCCGTTCTAAATCCTGGCCGGAGCACAGGCAATGAACAAGTGGTGCGTTGGTGACCTCATCTCCTACAGTAGCATGGAGTTGTACCCTCTACTAGCACCAACACGATCCCAAACAAGGGAGACAAGTTAGCAACACGACCTACGCCAAAGCTATACAATGGGCTACTAGAATAGTCCTTCACAGACTAAGGGTGGACTCAGAGGAGAAGATGCATGCTTTCTAAAATGATCATTCATGCAATATGCTTTTGTGTCTTTTACTTGTGTTTTATTAAGCCATGAGGAATTGTGAGCATTTGTCTCTAGTTATGTCATATTATTTGTTCATCTGAGTTTGTGTGTTTTATTTTAACCAGATAGGGAGGCAAACACATCTCTACTCTCCTAATCATGGCAAATTCAAATAAAAGGAAAAAAACACACAATCATGGCATCTAAAAAGTCAATCAGCAGGCAACATGGCATGTGCTGGTGTAGTGCTCATAAGTAGATGAATAAAAGCAAGTATCGACAAACAAAGAATGAATTAAGTCATGTGCATGTGCGGTGGCATAACAACAGTGTAAAGAAGGAAAAAAAGGCATGTTCAGTCAAATATTTACAAGCTAACAGAATAAGCAAGCAAGCACAACGTATACAAACCAAAGACAAGTAAGGAGACCAGAACGAAAGCTAGAATCTGGTTATTCCCAGTGGAGTTGCCAGTTCCTGTGACCATGTGGGTGGAACCCTACACGGCTCTCCCCTACTGGGTGCGTGGAAGCACTCGTGGAGACCCGATATGGTCACGACAATGATGGTGAATCCAGAAAAGAAGACTAGACTCGGAAACACCAAGGAAATATAAGAAAGGATAAGGAAAGGAATCGCCACCGAGTCTTTTAATGGAAAGGTGAGGAAAACCATGAAGCAAACAAGATGCAATAAAAACATGTGTGCTCCGTGCCTAATGGATATGATGCACAAATGAATGCGAGCCAGAGAAAGGGTAAAGATTCTAGTTACGCATTAGGAAGGAGTTAGGCAATCCTATGCGCACGAGAAAACTCGGTCTTTCTAGGTTTCCTACTTTGTCATATGGTCTTAAGGATGTGCGCTTACTTATTCTAAATGCTCATGCTAAAGATGACTAAAACCATGTCAAATCCAAGAGAAGAAATGAAATAAAGAGAAAAAGTTAATCCAAGGGTCAAATGTAGGCATTGAGAATGTCACTTTACTATACGCTCTTGGGCGATGAGGAAAATCGTGAAAATCGAGAAATCCTCGGAAAGTGCCTCACAAATCAGCTAAAGTTGGGATAAATCCGAGAAAATCAAAATGAGGAAAATAATCCTCATTAGGGACAATGTCGGCTTTGTGAAGCCTTTTAATATACGCCCACGAGCGATGGAAAACCAAATCAAGTCGAAAACATGAAAAGCGGGAGAAATCCAGGAAACGAGCAAACCAAACTCGAAAAGAGATGGAAAAGCGTGTGCAAAGGAAAAAGAAAACGTAAGAAAATTGCATGAAAAAGTGCGACAAAATGTGCAAAATGCATGTGTAAGGGTAAAAAAAATGAATTCCAAGGGCCATTCTGCAAAAAACCCTAATTCTAAATAAAAACTAAAATTTTGAAGCCCAAATCATCAAAAATACATAGGAAAACACATTCTATGCAATTATGAAGAAATCTGAGGTCAAATATGCAAATATGTGCATTTCTGGTCAAATTGAAGGTTCCTAGGGGCTAAGATGCAATTCTGCCACTAAAACAAGCATTTAATGCTATTCAGTGGAAATTTAGGGTAAAAAATGCAAGAAAAAGGATCCATGAAAGTTTCAAGGGTAATTTAGCAATTCTACCCTAGAAAACATGCATCAGTGTGAATTCTGTAAAGTGTAGGGGCTAAAATGCAATTTAACTAGAAAAAAATGCATTCAGAGAAATTCCAGAAAAATATGCTTGCAGAATGATTTCAGAAAAAATTCATGGGTTAAATGCAATTTAACCAGAAAAATATGCTTTCTAGAGAGATTCAGTAAAGTTCAAGGGTTAAAATGCAATTTACCCAAAGAAATATGCATTCTATGTTATTTTGATGAAGTTCAGGGGTTTAAATGCAATTTTGACAGAAAAATGTGCTTTATGAATGGTTTCAGAAAAGTTTAGGGTCTTTTATGCAAAAATATGCATGAAAAGAAAATCTGAGGGTTTTTGTTAAACTTTTAAACCTGGAAACATTATTTTGAATAATCAGGGTGCACAATGCAATATTTTCAGTTAAAACTTTATTCAAATGATTTTTGAAAAATGCTTAAGGACCTAAATGTAAGAAAAGGATCTGAATGTAATAAAAAGAACCTAAATGTAATAGATTAGAAATTTCAGAAGTTTTATTAAAATAAAACTATTTTTAAATTTTTTAAAAGAAAATGACAACGATGGCCATCGACGACAAAGCTCCGCCATCGACGACCGTCGGAGAGGTCACTAAAAGCTACCCCATGGTCTGATCTCATATCGGACCCCACGGAAAGCAAGAAGAAGAGGAGGAGAGGAGATCCAACGGATTGGATGAAGGATCCAACGATGGGAGTGGGCCTCCCACCTACCTCGTCGTCGAGGCACTCTGGCGACGGCATCGGGGAAGAAGAGAGCTCTAGGAGGGTCGTGGCGCGGCACTCAGGGATCCAGGAGGCTTGGAAGCAATGAGAAGAGTCCTTCCCCTCTTCTAGAAGCAAGAATGGGGCACTTCCTCCATCCTCGAACCAAGCTCACCATCGACGTGATTCTTCTCCGACGATCTCGACTATGACGGCTATCCAGGGCATGTGGTGTGGATCTGAAGGCTCAAGAGTACTTGGGACGCGTCGTGGAGCATTTTTGGATGCTCGGAGATGCAGGAGGCGCGTGCTCCTCCATTGGTTGCAGTCTTCTTCACCAGTACCGATGACGGAATGGCATCGACGACAATCTTCTGGCAGTGGCCTCGGGAGACAGCGAAGCGGCGCGCGAAGGAGTGGATAAGCAGGAGGGAGGTTTAGGGAAGAAGATCCAGGACTATGGGGCTCGAATCAGCTAATGGATTCGCACCCCCACCTAGGCCACTGGAAAATCACTCCAGCGAGGCCTGGGAGCTCAATTCTGACTATAGGAGATCTCTGGATCTACTGGAATCAAACTAGGAAGATAGGGGAGACATAGGAGAGCATTTCTAACAATAATTGAAGTCAAGGATGAGCGTACTGGATCTGGCAGTGGAATGGATGGTCGGAGCTCACTAAAGGCCGCTGGAGCTCACTGGAGATGGCTAAGAACTCAGGTTTCTCGGCTCCACGAGCTTCCTCTCTCTTTCAGGAACTCTCTGGTAACTCAGGTTGGGAGTGGAAAGGCTTGGGGAACTCACCTCTCTCCACTTTTTGCAAAAATGCTAAAAGCCCCAAAAGTCTAAAAGTCCCCTTCTACTTGCACAAGGAGGCTATTTATAGGCTTAGTTGGTTGTTAGGGTTGGAGTGGAAGTAGTTTAGTTTGTCGGAGATTAGTTAGGAAGTAGCTTAGTTTGTTGGAGATTAGTTAGGAAGTAGTTGAGTTTGTTGGAGATTAGTTAGGAAGTAGTTTAGTTTATTGGAGATTAGTTAGGAAGCAGTTTAGTTTGTTAGAGATTAGTTAGGCAGTGGTTGAGTTTGTTGAATTAGTTACATGAGGTTTGACTTTAGGGCTTGGGGCTTGACTTAGGATTTAACCTAGGTTTAGGGTTTAGATTAGGGTTTAGTCTTGTATTTAGGTCAGTTAGGGTTTTGTAGTTAGGTTTTGCGTTGGTGGTTGTCAGAGTGAGGAGTGGTTGTTTGGTTTGGCCTATGCAAGCATATTGGGGTGTCTACAATAGGTAACTCCAGGTACCTTGAAGTGGCTATCATGGAGTGTAGGTGGAGTAACTAATGTCAAAGTAAAAGAAGGAGGGGCGGAAACAGGAATCCCCTTCGGAGCAACTGGTGCAAAGGTCTTTGAGGCTCGCTAGGCTATAATGGACCGTGAACAGGTAAGGATGGGGCTGCAATTGCAAACTGGAGGACGACACCTATGAGGAGCTATCGTCGGAAGTGACAGATAGCTCAGGGAGAGACAGTCAAGAACAGTGCCTCAAGACTGATGTCACAGAAAGGAACTCTTAGGCTCTGGCCTAGGAACTTGACCACAAAACTCTACACCTGACAAAGGAAAAAAACCTAAGGTGTTAGCAATGAAGAAAAGGCAAAACAACAAAAGAAGCAAGTGAGATATGCAATTGTTTGTTAGGGTGGTATGAATGGCACACATGCACATGAATGCTACTAATATGCGCTCTCTCACCATGCATGTCCCACATGGGATTGACCACATGGGATGCACTCATGGGTTTGGGTTTTAACTCTGGTTAGAAAAGTAAGATTCCCATTCTAAATCCTAGCCGAAGCACAGGTAGTGAACAAGTGGTGCATTGGCAGCCTCGTCTCCTACAGTAGCATGGAGTTGTACCCTCTATTAGCACTAACACGACCCCGGACAAGGGGGACAAACTAGCAACACGCCCTACGCCAAAGTTATAAAACGTGTTACCAGAATTGTCCTTCGGAAACTATGGGTGGACTCAGAGGAGAAAATGTATGCCTTACATGATCAATCATGTAATATGCTTTTGTGTCTTTTACTTGCGTTTTATTAAACCAAGGGGTATTATGAGCATTTGTCTCTAGTTGTGCCATATTATTGATTTGTCTGAGTTTGTGTGTTTCATTTTACAGGGAAGGGAGGTAAACATGTCTTTACTCTCCTAATCATGTAAACACAAAAAGGAGAAGAAAACACACAATCATGGCATCCAAACGCTCAATCAACAAGCAAAAAGGCATGAGCTTGGCATGTGCTAGTGTAATGCTTACAAGTGAAGAAAAGCAAGCATCATAACAAAAGGCATGAATCAGGTCATGTGCATGTGTGGTGGCATAGCAATGGTGTAAAAAAGCATTTTATAATCAAATATGTACAAACAAATAGAACAAGCAAATAAACACAAAGTGTATAGACTAAAGGCAAGCAAGAAAACCAACAATGAAAGTCAGAATTTGGTTATCCCCAGCAGAGTTGCCAGTTCCTGTGACCAAACTAGTGGAACCTTGCACGGCTCTCCAAGGTGCATGGAAGCACATGAGGAGTCCCGATATGATCAAGGCGAAGCTGGTGAATTCGGCGAAGGAGACTAGACTCACAAAAACCAAGGAAAGATAAGAAAAAGATAAGGAAAAGGAGTCACCATCTAGTCTTTTAGTGGAATGATAAGGGAAAACCAAACAGAAAGGAAAACCTAAAGAAATCAAGGCAAAGAAAACATGTGTATGCTCTGTGCCTAATGGATGTAGTGGGCCAGAGAAAGGGTAAGGATTCTTGTTACGCATGGGAAAGGAGTTAGGCACCCCCATGTGCTCGAAAAACTCTATCATTCTAGGTTTCTTACTTGCTAATGGTCTATTATGTGTATGCTTGTCTACTCTGAATGTACATGCCTAAGATGACTGTGAAAATATGCCAACTCAAAGAAATGAAATGAATAAGAAAACATGATAATCTTGGGGACAATATAGGCATTGAAAATGCCACTTTACTATATGCCCTTGGGTGATGAGGAAAATCGTGAAAATCAGGAATACTCTGAAAGCATCAAGCAAATCAACGGAAACTTGAAGAAATCAGAGAAAATCAAATTGAAGAAAATAATCCTTATTCGAGTCAATGTCGACATTATCAAGCTATTAATGTACGCCCTCGGGCGTTGGAAACTCAAATCAAATCAAAATCGTGAAAGTCAGAATAAATCCAAGAAACAATGTGAAAATCAAGTTTGAAATGAGTTGAAAATGTGTGCATGATGTAAGGACGAAGGCATGGGGAAAATATGCATGAAAAAGGGGAACAAAATGTACAAAAATGCATGTGTGAGTGAAATATGTAAAATCCTAGGGGCCTCTGTGCAAAAATCACATATCTTGAATAAAGGCTAAGATTCTAGGGCTAATCAACAAAAATACTTAGGAAAACACATTTTATGTAATTTTGAAGAAGTTCGGGATTAAATGTGCAAAATTGTACATTTTTTGTCAAATTCAGGATTCCAAAGGTCCAATATGCAATTTTGTCAGTAAAACATGTGTTTAATGCAATTCTGAAGAAATTTAGGGTTATATGTGTACGATAATAGACTTATGTTTGAAAACATAAAACTTTAGGGACTGCTTTGCAAATTTACCTTAAAAAAACATGCATTCAGTGTGAAATAAGTAAAGTTCAGGATTTCAAATGCAATTCTGAATACATTTGAATAAAAATTTAAATCTCTAAGGTTTAATTTGCAATTGTGCTAGAAAATCATGCATTCAGAATAATTTTAATAAAGTTCAGGGCTTTTTGTGCAAAATTTGGACTTAAAATGAAAAAAAAAACTAAATCAGAGGGTTTTATGTCAAATATTAAAGTCTTGAAAACATTAATAAAAATATTCAGGGGTCACACTACAATTCTTCAAAACAAATCATTATTAAAATGATTTAAAATCTCAACAAGAGCTTAAATGCAAGAAATAAGGGCCTAACTGCAATAAAAGAAAAGGCATAGAGTTTTTTAAAAAGAAACTTTATTATTTATATTTTTAAAAAAAAGAGCGACTGTCGCCAGCGACGGAACCCCACCATCGACGGCCATCTAGGATGTCCTTCCAGGCCATCCCAATGCCTGATCTGGCATCCAAGCTCACTAAGAGCAAGGAGAGAAGAGGAACACATCCAACGGCTCCGATGAGGTGCTGGACGATCGGAAATGGCTTCCACCTCCTTCGCTGTCGACATGACTCTAGCAATGGCGTCCCTGCAAAAAATGAAGTCTCTAAAGGCAACGACGTAGCGTTTTTGGGCTCTAGGAAGGCTAAGGGGGCGGAGAGGAAGATTTTCCTCCATCTAGAGGCAAGAAATGTGCCATTCTTCTTCCTCCCGATCAAGCTCCAGTTGCGCTCCGACGACGGTGACTGCAGAGGAAGATCGAGGCTTGAATCAAGGCACTGATGTTTCCGATGTGTTGGGGGAGAGCAAAGGAGCATGTCCCGAGGGTCGAAGAAGCGCTACAAGGAGTGAAACGCCCGATCGTGCTTTACTGTAGCCCTTCTTCTCAAGCAACAGCGACTGTGCATCCGGAGAGCTGTTCCTGGAGGCTTCCCAAGTGGATTCCACAACGTCCAGAGGGGTGGAGAAGCCAGAGGAGACCAGGCTCAAGAGGATGGAGCACACTAGGGCACAAATCACTCACTGGATTCGTGCCCCCACCACCCTTGCCGGAAAATCGTGTCCAACAACCCAAGAAACACTGACTTCGGCCAAGGTAGCCACCTAACGCTACTGGAATCGATTGGGGAAGATAGAGGAGAACCTAGGGAGCTAAAATGAAGAGAAATTGAGCTCAAATCAGAGCTTACCTGAGCTGGTAGTGATGGAGCGTGCCGGAGCTCACCAGAGTTGGCCTAAACCTCAAATTCTTCTCCTCTCTGAGCTTCCTCTCTGATTTGAGACTCCTCTAGTGACTCTAGTTGAGAGAAAACTCTTTGGTGGCTCTCCTCTCAATTTTCCAAGTTTTTTCTCTCCTTTTTCTTTCCCCCTTTTTTCCCTTGCAAATGGGGAGATATTTATCGGCTTGCAATAGCTAAGTAGGTTGTTATAATTTGTTATGGTTAGTTAGAGGTTGTTATGGTGGAGTGGGAAGTAGTTAAGCCTGTTATGGTGGAGTGGGAAGTAGTTAGAGTTGTTATGGTGGAGTGGGAAGTAGTTATGGTTGTTATAGTGGAGTGGGGAGTTGTTATAGGTTGTTAGGGTTTATGATTAGGGTTTAGGATTTGGTTTAGGGTTTAAGTTAAGGTTTTGAATTAGATTTAGGATTTTGAATTAGATTTAGGATTTTGGGTTGAGTTTTGAATTAGTATTTTAGGGTTTTGAGTTAGTTTTAGGGTTTTATACTAGAGCCTGGGATTTTGAATTTGATTTAGGTTAGTTTTAGGGTTTTGAGTTTGTAGACACCTCGATTTTGAGGTGACCCATAGATGGTTTTCCGTCTATTGCCTTGGGTATGACCAACCAAACCCCGAACCTATAGCAAACCAAAAACCCAATTAGGCAAGCAAAGGAGAGCACTTATCTAGCACATTTACCCAACACACATAGGTGGCACACATTCTAGGCGCACCAACCAGACGCACATCACTAGCACACCTCTCTGGCGCCCAACCAGTTCTCAGGCTGCGGCTGCTGGCTTTCCACCTTCCATGGTTGTTACCTTTGCAGCGAATATGCCATGGAATCTTCCAGGCTTTTCGTCTGCAAGGCTCTCCATATTCCCATGAGTTACCTATAAGGAGATCCCTATATAAGGAGGTCCATATGCAACCATGAGAGTACCCTTTTTCTGAGATAAAAATCCTGAGCCAATCCTGTCCTGTGCATTCAGCAAGCAACCCATTCCAGCTACGTTTTCTCGAGCCTTAAAACATCTCTTTCCATCCCACAATGGTTCCTAGTCATCCCAAGGCAGTAAGGTCTCTCATCTTGGGTTCTTTTATTTGGAAGGAACATTCCTGGAACGAGGTAGGAGCTTGACACTTTCTTTGTTTATCTTTAGCTTTTGAACAGATAAATATGCTTTGATCCATCTGAATATGTTAGAGTTTCATGATAAAATGCTTGTGTCTTTCGGATGTTTACATGATTCTTGCTTGTTTCCTGTTCTCTTGTCCGAAATGCATGGAACTTAGAAGCATGTTTTTCTGTTCAAATCTAGAAATGCATGATTCCTTATTGTTTTCTGTTTCTTCTCTGTTTTTTTGGCTGAAATGCATGAACTTAAATAAACATGACAATAGTATGCAACCAACAAAGATTTTGTTATTCGTTCTTAATGCATGATTGTTTTGTACTCTGTTTTATCTTCATAGTTTCATTTTATTCAGTCATGGTTCTGGTTCACACAGTCTGCTCTTTGAATAATATCATAGCATATCAGTTTAATCATTTGCATGATTTCTTTGGACTGGTTTTGTCTGCAATGAGTCTGTTTTCAGCATTTGCATCAGTTTGTTAGCATACATCATTATAGCTACTGACTGTTCTGGGGTGGGTTCTGGATCAGTTTGCAGTCTGATCCAGAATTGCCTGGGGTGCGCCAGTCTGGCGCACCTATCCGGCGCACCAGATAGGCACACTTCACTAGAGCACTAGTCTGGCGCATATATCTGCTACACATACTGGTCAAGGAGCATCTCTGCAAGCATATTTGCACGGTTTTCCAAATGACTTTGAGATCGATTTTGTTTTATGCTGATTCTCTGATGTGTCGTGTTCTTGCATGCTTGTTTTCAGTCTTATCCAGTCGATTTTCTATTTGTTTTCTCATTCTGCATGATCAGTCCATGAGGACTCTGGTAGGCAGTTTTGCACTTTACTCCCATATGGAGAGCCTATGCTATAGCCTATGATCCAGAGACGTGGCTGATCTTATTTTTCTCATTTAGCTGAATAGGTGTGATCTTGTGTGAGGCTGTTAGCCTTTGAGCACAAGATACACAAACATTTGCATATTGATTCAAGTTTTAAACTAATGCATTTGATTTAAATTTTATTTAAGTCTTCTCGCAGCTTTCCAGAATGTATTTTTTTATGATTTGGCTTTCCAGAATGCATCTCTATGAGATTTCTTCTCTGTTTTAACTCTGCATCTTTCTAGCCCACCTAGGCGCACATAGGTGGCGCACTAGACTGGCTCACCAGTCTGGTGCACCAAACAAGCACACTGCTCCATTTACAGCACATAGCATGTTTGCATAAGATTTTATCTTGCTTTCTTGACTTAGCTTGCCTTTGGATTTCTCCTGATTTTCTTCCCTGATTTAATAGGAAGGCACAGTTTGTTTTTTTAGCAATTTTTATGCATTTTAGATTGCATTTATCATGTAGCAAAGCAAGGATGAGAAATCACTCAAAATGATACAACTTTGATTTTGTTTATGCGATGATCTTGCCTTATACACTTGACCCGAAATAAAGAGTGATATTTCTGAGCACTAGGACACATCTTTGCACATCATGCACCTATTAGCATAAGGCACTAAGCATAGCATGGCATATCGCCCTTGGGCGTATATAAAAGGTTGAAAAGCCAACATTTCATAAGCATAGGGGAAACTATAGAAGACCGATTATTCAGGCGTGCGAGGGTGTCTAACACCTTCCTCGTACGTAATAGGGATCCTTACCCCGATTTCTGGATTTCGAAGACCTTTTTATTATTCTTTGCATGATTTTCATGTTTTTATTGGTTTTCCTCGTCTTCCAAAATAGACTAGGTGGCAACTCTAGCATTTTGCATTTGTTTTATTTTTCTGCCGTAGCTTTGTCGATTTTCGCATTATTCTTGCGATCCTCGCCGACATGGTTACAGAGTTAGTTTTAGGATTTTGTTCTAGGGTTTATGACTAAGGTTTAGGTTTAAAGTCCCATTGCAAGCATGTGGGGTGTCTACACCATGGAAAACTTTTTCCAAAACCTTTTGCAAAGCTATGCATTTCCTTTCAAACTTTTTTTAGAAACCATTTTAGAAAATATTTCAAAAATCATCTCTAAAACATCACAAAATACCGTATAGAGAAACACCATCGAAATTCATATATCTCCTTTTCAAAAATCTTTGAAAACCACTATTTAAATCAACCATGCCTTTCAGAATCTTTGAAAATTTTTTGAAAAACCATTTTCCGGAAATACCCATTGTAGACACCTCGATTTTGAAGTCACTTGGCAGCAGGCTCCTCCGGTTGATGCTCTGGTTGCAACCACCAAAATCCTAGCCCACTTAGGCCCGCACAAGCCCACACAAGCCCATTAGGCCCGCACAAGCCCACACAAG
>JAMKQA010040282.1:0-15786 GCA_024699735.1 Posidonia australis
GACCCGAACAACTAGGCTCAAAGGCCCAGGCTTAGCCTACACTGCTACGAGCTCGGTGACCCGAACAACTAGGCTCAAAGGCCCAGGCTCAGCCTACATCGGCTCAAGCTCGGAAACCACAGTCTTGTTCATAACACATTATTAGTGTTCCATTTCAAAACTCTTTCCAATTTTCAAAACCCATTTTCCATTTCATACTTTTCGTTGCAGGACTCTGTTTCCTTGCAACACTTGACCCTCCACTGGGGTCCCAACTCAAGCCATCAAAACCACGTTAAAACCATAAATTGGGTCTCATGCCCAAAACCACACAAAATCCATTTGTTTGGGGTTCCACATGCCTCCATGTTGTTACACGGGGCAAACATCATTCACATAAACCCACCATACCATAACAATCACTTAACATTCATTAAAAATCACATTTTAACCTCTCAAAAATAGGGCAAAAACGGCATACCGAATTTCAATTCGGTATTCCAACATTTCCTGTTTCGGTATACCGAAAATTCTCGGTATGCCGAAACCCCCTGTTTCGGTCAACTGGAAGATTTCAATCTACCGAAACCCTACGTTCTGGCTTAATCTGCTAGGATTTCGGCATACTGAATAAATTTGGTATACCGAATTCCTCGCAGACAGGGCACACTCTGTTCCGCAATGACGGAAATCGCCCAAAGTGGGAGTCCTGATCGGACCCCCCAAACATACATCATAAATTTCCATAAAATCATGGGGTGTAGACCCTCAAGTTTACTTCAAAACCCCTCAAACCATTCATGATTTCATCGACCACACAAGAAGATATAAATTCGTAAAAGAAACATGCTCAGAATGAAACCTTAAAACATTTAAGGCATAACTCCTCAAAACTCCCAAAATTCACACAATCTAGCATGATCCTTACACAAACACATCATTGAACTCATTTCCATCATTCCTACTATTTTTCTACAATTTTCCATGCATTTATCACAATTTTCATGCAATTAATCCTACTGTTAACAAAACAACAAACGGAGGAATGGGATGGGGTCGCGTACCTCTGATGGCGCCCCGGTGGTCCTTCCCGCACTCCGGCGAGGCTTCTCCCACCGACGGACGACACCAACACTCCTTCCTCAGCTACGCGCACGTCGTTCTTCCTTTCCCTCTTCCTCCTCGCAACACAGCCCTCCCCGGGCATGCTCGCCTCCACCTCTCCCTCTTATCTCCTCCTCCCGCATCAAGCCAGCCACCCATCGCGTCGGAGACGACGACGAAGCACGGGATGTTGGTGGAGGGTTTCTGGGGAAGAAGACGAGTGTCGTTTGGGCTCGTGAATGAGAGAAGAGGAAAAGAAAGAAAAGAGGAAAGAACGAGCACGTAAACCGAGGCAACTGTGTATCCTCAAACCGGACTCCACATGGATCCCAAATCACAAACAGATACACAGAAAGCCAACCACAACCTCACACAACCAAGAAACAACAGATTACCCATTAATAAACCATTATACACAATATTGCAAATAATTACATGGTTTATAATAAAAATGGATAATCAGGCCCAGATGTCACACTCTGTCAGACACAATAAACATTGGGACACCATGTAGTCTCACAATCTCTGCCACATACAACTCTACCAGCTTTACCAAGGGAAGATTCACCCTCAATGGCAAGAAATGTGCTGATTTCGTAAGGTGATCCACAATCACCCAAACTGTATCATTCTTTCTTCGGATCCTCAGCAAACCCATCACAAATTACATCGACACATTTTCCCATTTCCACACTAGAACGTCTAAAGGCTGTAAGGTCCCTCAGGACTTCTGGTGCTCTATCTTCACCATCTTGTAGGTTGCACACTTCACCACATACTCAACAATTTCTCCCAGGCCACCAGAAATTCCTTTTCAGGTCTTTATACATCTCAGTGGTTCCTGGATGAATAGTGTATTTGGAGCAGTGAGCTTCGTGAAGCAAACTATTCTTGATTTCCTCCACATACGGCACATACAACCTCAGATCATACCTCAACCCACCGTCTACCTCGACTGAAAAGTGAGGGGCATTACCAGCTTCCAGCTTCCTCAAAATATCTAACACAAAAGAATCATATTGCTGAGCGACAACAATTGCCTCGATCATTCTTAGGTGAACAGACAAATTGGCCAATACAACTGTAGTAGCTCCCTGAAACTGTCTCCGAGGCCTGCACTCTACTAACCTTTCTAACAATTTCCATTCATGAATCATCGGCTAGCCATGACATGAGTGCGTCTGCTCAGAGCATCTACAATCACATTTGCTTTCCCTAGGTGGTACAATAGGTTGAAATCATAATCCTTGATATATTCCACCTAGTGCCTTTGTCTCAGGTTAAAATCCTTCTGAGTGAAGATGTACTTCAGACTCTTATGATCTGTGTACACCTCAAACTGTTCGTCATACAGATAATGCCTCCAAATCTTTAAGGTGAACACAACAGCTACCATTTCCAAATCATGGGTGTGATAATTCTTCTCATGATCTTTCAACTAGCGCAAGGCATACACCACCACCCTACCATGCTACATCAACACACACCCTAAACCAGTCCCACAGGCATCACTATAGATTGTGAAACTGCCACTCCCAAAGGGCAAAGTCAAAACTAGGGTAGACACCAAGCGAGCCTTCAACTCGTTGAAGCTCTCCTCACACTGCCAATCCCAGGCAAAGTGCACTTCCTTTCTGGTCAATCTGGTCAACGGTGCAGTAATCTTGGAAAAATCCTGAATAAATCTCCTATAGTATCCTGCCAGGCTAAGGAAACTTCTGATCTTAGTTACTGTCTTTGATCTAGCTCAACTGCTCACAACCTCCACTTTGGCTGGATCTACCTTGATGCCTTCTCTTGAAATGATATGACCAAGGAAGGACAACTTCTCTAGCAAAAACTCGCACTTGGAGAACTTGGCATAAAGCTGATACTGTCTTAGTGTCTCCAGTATGATCCTTAAATGACTGTGGTGGGTTTAAACATCCAGAGAATACACCAGGACGTCATCCACAAAGATGACAACAAATTGATCCAAATAGGGCCTGAACACCCTATTCATCAGGTCCATGAAGATATCCGAAGCATTTGTCAACCCAAATGGAATAACCAAAAACTCATAATGTCCATAACGGGTGCGAAAGGCTATCTTCTGCACATCTAGCTCACTGATCCGCAACTAATGGTATCCAAATCTCAGATCTACCTTGGAAAACATCGATGCTCCCAGCAACTGATCGAACAAATCATTGATCTTGAGCAGTGGATACTTGTTCTTAATAGTGATCTAGTTCAACATCCGATAGTTTATACAGAGCCGAAGTGAACCGTCCTTCTTCTTAACAAATAGAATCAGTGCTCCCCAAGGTGAAACACTGGGATGAATAAATCCCTTATCCATCAGTTCCTGCAGCTGATTTTAGAGCTCCCTCAATTCAACAAGTACCATCTTGTATGGAGCCTTGGAAATAGGACCTGATCTTGGCACCAAATCAATCACAAATTCCACGTCCCTGTGCGGAGGCATACCAGGCAATTCTTCTAGAAATACATTCGGGTATTCCTACACCATTGGCAAATCTTGAATCTCAACCATAGGTGAAGTAGAAACAGTCACACAGGCTAAATAGCCCACACTGCCTCTTGCCAGATGATGATAGGCCTTGATAGCAGATATCACCTTTCTGGGATCCCCTAGTCTGGTGCCTTGCACCACACACCAACCTTGGCCTAGACACTCTGCCATAACTCTTCTCTTAGCACAATCTATCAAGGCTGAATGCTGTACCAGCCAATCCATTCCCAAGATAGCATCATAATCCTACATGTCCATCAAAATAAAGCTAGCCTAAAAATTCTTGTCTCCCAATTGGATATCTACTAGTCTCAGATACCTCCACGCTAGACTGTGTTCTTCCAATGGAGTAACTACATCTAGGTGGAATGCCAATTTGGCTGTTTGGTCCCGATCTTAGAAGAAAATGACTTCGAGACAAAAGAAAATGACTTCGAGACAAAAGAAAATGAACTCCCAGAGTCCAACAAGACTCGAGCCATCCAGTTAGCCACAAGAAAAGATCCTAACATCAAAATATCATAACCATAATCATAATCATGACAAAAAGATGGTGTCGACCACATATATGATCCATTATTACAAGACAGGATTTAACTCATACAACCATACTAATTCTCACCTTCCACAACATCTCCTGATGGACCAGCATCTAGGGCAGGAATGGAGAACACTCTCCCCTTGGTAGGCTAACGAGACGCATCTTATGCTGGCTTCAACTGACTGAGACAGTCCTTCTAATAGTGTTCGGACTTCCCATAGTTGTAGCATACTACACTGTCTAAACTTCTTGCCTGTGCCAACACTGCACCGCTACGTGCCCCTTCTTACCATAGACGTGACATAGTCCCATCTTCGAGCCACTGTTGGATCCCACATGGCTGAAACCAACACTCTCTTCTCTACCAGACGTAGGCCGCCCCTTCCACTTCTTCCCAGAGCTACCAAAACTCCCAGAACTTAGTGCTCCAGCGACTGAAGGTCGAGAAACAGAAGGTCGAGAGGCAGACTTCCTCCCCTTGTCCTTCTTAGGATACTCTTCCTAGAATAGCCTACGACCATCCTCATAACGACTTGCAAGCTCAATAGCACCTACCAAAGTCTGACATCTTAAACCAATAACTCTGGATCTCAGCACAGGATTAAGTCCCTCCACAAATTTCTTGGCTTTGTTCTTCTTGGAAACCAAAACCCAAGAGAACTGCTCTAGTCGAAGGAAGGGCGACTCATCCTCAGCTACAGTTTCGCTTCCCTGCTTCAGGTTCTGAAATTCTTTGTCCAGCTTATCCCTCTCATGCACAAGAAAAATCTCTCATAGAATACCTCTCAAAACTCTTCCCAAGAGATCATCAGCAGGTCCACACTTGGAAACTTGGTGCAGCGCGTAGCCCTCCACCACTGATCCACAGCACGCTTAAGCTGAAACGCTGTGATCTGGACCCACTTCTCTGCTGGACACTCGATCTCCTCTAGGATCTTCTCTATTTCCAGGAACCAAGCCTCACACTCCTCTAGTGTGTCGCGTTCATCAAAAGTCGTCGCGTCTAGCTGGTGAAACTACTTAACCCATGGGTCTCCCTTCGCCTCATCCCTGCTGCTACTACCGAAGGACTGGGCAAAATCCCACATCATCTTGCCAAACTCTCGTCTCATGCCCCTCCATGCACTGCCCTCTCCCATTTCAGAGTCAGGCACTAGGGCCTTGCCACGACTACGGCCTTAGCGAGACATCTTCCTACCAACACAACAAGAAAATACAACAACCAAAATCAGGTGCAAACTCTCTACTATGCAGTCCCCTGGAGCCACTAGACCGGACATCACCAAATTGGTGAACTAGGTGAAACCTTAGCTCTAATACCACTCTGTAATGCCCCGAACCCAGGCATGGTACCTAAATCATAGTATCATAAGCAAATTATACTAATTACAGCAATAATTAAATAACTGTAACTAAGGCTCACCTCTAAGAAATTATGTGCGACTAGTAGCCCATACTTAAGCACCGGAACTAGACTGCACTCCAACCTGCACCTGAAAACCAAACAAAGCACTTGTGAGTGACATCTAAGTCACCCAGTATGCATCCCAAACACATACACAACAAAACTCGGCAAAACTTACTAAAAACATGGCTTTTAATTTACAAAACATGGTTTTCTTTTGAAATCTAATTTAAAACATCATTTCCTTTCCCCTTAAAATCACTTGAGAATATGTTCCTAAACCATTCTCTTTTCAAAAGTTCACAGTCCTTTTTCCTTCAAAATGTTGGAAATCTGTTTCCAAAACCACGCCCTTTTCCAAAACCCATATTTCTTTTCTTTTATGCATTTTTAAAACCATTCTCATATCTCAAGAAAATCATATTCTCGACCAGGTTCAGCCTAAAACACAGTGTCTCACAGGGCTCAAAACCAAAATCACAAACATTGACTGGTAACTGGTTAAAACACAATTCTTATTTATTTCTAGGATTTCAGGACCAAACACAAGTCTAATCCTAGCCAAACCACATCTTCTCATTTTCACAAATCCACACACACTTTTCTCATTAATTTTCACTTTTCTTATTGGTGTTACCTTGATCCACGCGCACAAGCAGTAGGTGAGGACACCTTTTCTCCTACCTCTCTACACTACCGCGGTAAAATTCCCCTTGTGGGAGGACACCGTCTCAGCCAACTGGCATCAATTTCTTTCCATATGCATGGGGATACATCTTTTTCTGACGTTCCATTGGTGACCCGAACACTTGGTTCATATACAGGTTCAGCCTACACCGTCTCAAGCCCGGTGACCACGATCATATCTAACAATAGATAACTTATCAATTTATAGACACCAACCCCTCGTGGTCCCATTCTGGCAACCACAGTCGTATCTGACAATTGGTTTTTTGGAGTATCATTTTCCTACCATATTGCCAACACCAACCCTTGTGATTCCACAAGACATTATTATTATTTTATTTTAAAAACTCTAAGGTTTTCCTTTCAAAACTATTTCAATGTTATCCTTTCGTTGCAAGAATCTTTTCCGTTCAACGCATGACCCTCTACTGGGGTCCCAAATCAAAATCATTCCAAAACCATGTATTTAAAATCACAAATTGGGTCGCATGCCCAAAAACAACACTAAACGACACAATAGTCACTTTTATTCATTTTTAGGGTTCTAAACTCAAAACCATTTCCAAATTCACTTATTTGGATTCCATATTCCTCCATGTCATTTACATGGGGAAAACACCATTTACACATACTCATTATCCATTTAAAATCATTTATTTTCATTTTTCATACTCATTTATTCATATAGGCCAGGGGATAAAATCGACAAACCGATATCAGGTTCGGTATATCAAAATTCTTTGGTTCAATATACCGAATCCTTTCAGTATACTGAAACCCTCTGTTTCGGTCGATCGAGTGTTTTCAGTCTACCAAAGCCAAGGGCCTGACTAAAAACTGACTGGATATCGGTATCGTGAACCCAGTTCAGCATGCCGTATTCCCTGTGTTTAGAACACCTCCCCTATTTACGACCCAAACATTAGTCAGAATTGGGGCCTCTGGTGGACCCAATAAACATACATCATAAAACATAAATAAAACATGAGATGTAGACCCTTGAGTCTACTTCAAAACCCCCCAAACCATTCATCAATCCATTGATCATGCTATCCATACAAAAATATAAAGAGGTAAACTTGATATGAATCACTATAGCATACATTTCATTTTTTACCAAAACTCATGAAATCCATGCAATCCTAGCATGATCTCTACATATTCATGCTATCTATCACATTCTCATCCTTCCTACTATTTTTCCGTGATTTTACATGCATTTTCCTCATTTTTCATGCATTTAACACATTATGCTAAAAATGTAAAACGAGAGAGGAAGAGGGGTCGCGTACCTTAGGCGGTACTCCAGTGACCTCCCTCGCACTCCGGCAAAGCTTTTCCCCACCGACGAATCACACGGACGAACTCTCCTCCTCCTGCTCGTGCACCGCTCCTTCTTCCTCTTTTCTCTCTTAGCTTGGCATCCCCTCCATTTCCTCTAGGCTCTGCCCCTCTTTATCACCTCCTCCTCCCGTGTCATGCCGGCCACCAATCCCATCACCCTCGCGTCGATGGGGACGCGGTGACACAGGCATTTCTATGGTGTCACGGGTTGGAGAGAAGAAGAAGAAAGGAGACAAAGAAGATGATGACTCGTGAGGGAGAGAGAGAAAAAGGAAATAAAGAAAAGGAAAAAGACGGACATGCAAATCGAGGCTACTGTGCATCTTCACGCCAGACTCCACATTGGTCCCACAACACAAACAAGTGCACAAAAAGCCAACCAAAACCTCACAATCACAAGAAACAATACATTATCCATTAATAAATCATTTATACAATATTACAATTTATTATATGGTTTACAATTAAAATGGATAATCAGGTGCAGGTGTCACACTAACTCAGGATCTTTTTTTTTGCTCCTCACTATTAAATGCGCCTTGAACTGGTAGTACCAACTAGACTCACCTCCCGACTGATGGGAGATAAACTCCCATGATGGCAGACTGGTCTTGTTGAGCTGACTAGTCAATTTCAAGCTCTGTAGCAATGGCTTTGCCTTTTTTACTCCTGAGCTCGTCTTCCTCATCCTCTACTAACACTGCTAGTTGTTTCTGAAATAAGACCTCCAGGTCACTAAGCATGTTATCATCCTAAACTTCTATGGCATCTCCTTCCTCTATATCAGAGGTGAAGTCCACATAGTACACACTAGTGGGCACCTGCATTTCTGGCTCAACATTTCCTTTACATCTGGCGATGCTTTATGCCATTAACTGCACCATGGAGGATGGTACGGAAGTCGTTGTCCCCACAGGCGATACTGCTTGGACAATGCACTGACTAGGAACGTTCACAGCTGCTAACTGAGATGCCTGCAAAGCTGCAAGTGGGCCTGCTGCTGGCAACACTGCGACAGTAGCTGTGGAAGAATTGTGGTCGAATCTATGGATGGCAATGCAAGTCTAACTGACCCTGTTACAACTACAGTTTACTGAACTATATTCCCAGAATACTTCTCATATGACTGCTCCTTTGAATAGTAATCCTCTATACAAGCCCATTTAGATCCATTGACTATCCCACTACATGGTTGTACAGACTCTGCATCAACATGATTCAGATTGGGATCTACAAAGCCTACACTGATGAAGTTAGACAAATCTTGCGGAATAAAGAGTTTCTAAGACTTACGATTACATAGGAGTCCATCTCGTGATTGCCATTCGTAGCCTAATTCTTCTAATTCCCTTCTTTCTTCTACAGTAACTGGTTCAACAATTCCTTGGCCATATCGCCTGAGCGGTGCTCCTTTCTCATACCACCATCTTTGACAAAGATTCTCGACCATTGCAAAATGATTGCCATGAACGGCCAAATGACTGGCACGTTTGAGAATAGGAATGAAGTTGACGTGTTCAAAATGGTTGACTCGATAAAGAACATCAGAAGACTTTGGGTCAAAATGGACAATTTGGGAAGACAAGGAAGAAACAACCTCAACCTTTTCCTTCTCAAAGTTCTCTTCCATGACAATGGCAACGTCGTTGTCCTAGCAAAACTTGATCATTCTATGTAGGGTTGAGGAAATCATTTGATGCTTGTGGAGCCAAGGGTGCCCAAGCAAGAGATTGAAAGTAGGTTCGAGATCAACGACGTAGAAATCTACGTCAAATTGAGCAAGTCCAACCACCAAAGAAATAACCAGAATCCCCAGTGCATCATGGTGAGTGCAGTCAAAAGTCGTCATTCCCTTTACTACCAAGGTAATATCTTCGGACTTGAATCTGAGCTGGCTTGTAGTTCACAAGGGGTAGACGTTTAGGCCTGTGCCATTGTCCACTAGCTTAAGCGGAATGCAGAAGTTCTTGTATTGTACTGTGATGAAGAGGGGTTGATTATAGTTGGTTCGTATCGAGGGTAACTCCGAACTAGAGAAGGAGATTACCTATAGTGCTACAATCATTCCTACCATGTTTTCCAAGGTTGAAGGTTGTATTGCAGGGGAAATGTGAGCGGCTTGGAAGACTCAAAGGAATGCCTCCCAATGTTCTACCGGAGTGTGGGTCAGGTCCCATATAGAGATGTCTACCTTAACTTTCTTCAATTGGGCTGTGATATCAACTACAGGCTGATCCTTCTTGTTGGTAGTGGTGTTGGCTTTGCATGTGCTTCTTCTGGGACTAGGTCAAAGGATTGGTTCTTTGGCTGTAGTGATGAGGTTGTTGGTTGACTAGACCTGGGAGCCAGAGCTGGAGCCTTATACACCCGTCCCGATCACATCACTTCCACACACATTTCTATGGCATAACTATAAGGCATGTGATGGGTATCCTGCATCAGGTTAATGACCACAAGAGCATAGGCTCCTAACTCTAACTAGGCCATAGGTGATGTGATGAGAGATGTTGCAGGAAGAACTGGTGTTGTTGTTATCGGAGCTAATTCTAATATAGGCCTGGCTAATAAGCAAATAGGTGGTGGGGGCATGGTGGATTGTGTGGTCGCGCATCCTAGCTTGGTAGCTAACCAGATCATGTTGATCATGGAACAGGAAGTCTCAACAAAAGATTGATAAAGCTAGTAAGGAAGGATGCCAAAACATCATGAATAAGGAGAGAGAGATTAGAAAGGAAAGGAATAGACTCATCAAGTGAGATATGATAGATCTCTGAGGTTCTAGGTGCTCCTAAATGTTTAGGAGTGGTCAGCTTACTATACTAGGATGTGCAGGTGCTTGTGCTAGTGCTACAGGTGTGATTAGCGAAGACTTTGCCTCCTAGGTGTTAATGATGGTGACTCTCTAGTCAATCAAGTCCTGTACAGTATTCCGAAGTATGAAGTAAGTATCCGTAGAGTGCCCCATTACTCTATGGTAACTACAAAATAAGTTCTGTTTATACCACGGTGGAAGTGGATTTGGCGGTGGACGAACTTCCAAAAGCTTTAGGAGTGACACAACCTTGGAGAAAACGACACTTAGCAGCTCAACCAATGGTGTGTAATCTCTTTCAAGTCGTCGAGGCTGTCTCTGTCCCTGGTATCATCCTTGCCTTGCCGATGTAGGTGGGTATATTGGATTGACGGTGGTGGTGATTTGTGAGGTGCGTGGTGTTCTAGGTGTAGGAGTATAGACTACCTGATTTTGAGCCGACAAGCTCATCACATTGACTAGCATAACAGGAGTCCCAATGTACGCAATAGCATTCTTGGAAGAATCCTTCCGTCAGGCATAATTGGTGTTGGATCTACCAATTCTACCATTATTGTTGTTACTGGTGCCACCATTGTGATTTGGAGTTGTCTCCTATTTGGCAAATGCAACAAGTGTAGGGAAACTTCCACTATATAATGAGTTCTCTACTCGTGTGCCAGCTTTAATCAGGGATGCAAAGGTGGAGATGGGTTGGATGCTAAGCAGTGCCCCGATGCCTGACTACGTCCCGTAAATTATCATTTCGATTGACTCTTCATTAGAAGGTCTATCGCGAACTTGCGAAGCTAGGGCTCGCCAATGCTCGACGTACTCCTCAAACGGCTCATAGGGCTTCTGCCTAGTTGCAACTAGGTCCTCGCACTTCGGGCCCATGTCAAGATTGAAAGAGTATTGCTCCAAAAACACCTAACTGAGGTCATTCTAGGTCTTAATCAAGGTCATATCTAAATATGTGAACCACTTTAAAGCAGGACCTGTAAGGCTCTTCTGGAACATGCAAATGAGTAGCCTCTCATCAGCCTGAAGTTGAGCAAGATCACTACAATACACCCTCAAATGGGAAATAGGACAGCCTTTCCTATTGTACTTTTCAAACTCTAGGATGTAAAAGTTCGATGGGAGAATTGCCTCTGGGAGATAGTAGAGGTCCTGGGAGTTATAAGACAAGCAGTCTCCACCCTGCACTATGTGTAGTGCTCTCTCTAGGTCTCTCATCCTCTTGAGGAGAGCTCTAGGGTTGCTGCTGGCATAGATTGTGCAATTGGGATGGGACCTGCATACACTGTATGGTTCGCACCAAGGCTGTAACATCTATGCTTGATCTTCCATTTAATGTAAAACCATGGAATTTGCTGTGTTAATTGAATGTGGTTTATTAATGGACAATCAAGGTTGTGTTTGTTGGTTGTGGTCTCTCCCAGTGCAATTGTGTTCCTGATTTTCCATTGTGGTGTGACTTATTTGGCTTTGTGGATTGGTTTGTGCACCTTGGGACCCATGCTTGAGGGTGAAACCCACTTGAGAATTGAGCTTGGTCAAGGAGTCCAACCACGTGTGAGACTTGAACCCCATTTCTTCTCCACGCCCATGACCCTGTCTTCCCATGCTCATGAGCCCTAGTGGGAGGGCTGCTTGTCCAGTCTCTTCCTCGACAGGGAGGCTGGCAGAGGTGGCCAGCAAGATTCCAGGGGAGTGGCAGGCGAGAAGGTGGTTATAAAAAGGGAGGCATGGAGGTGAAGGTGCACTGTTGCTGGGGAAGATGGGAAAGTGAGTGGGGAGGCTGGAAGTGAGCCGCGAGGTGGGAGGAGAATTGTGTGTCAAAGGAGATCGTGCAAGCGGGGGAGGATGGTGTCGAGCATCGTTGAGAGCGTATGGGCACGCGAGGCTTGTCGAAGCCAGGTACGTGTTTCCCCCTCTTTCTTCCTTTCCTCGGTTAAGGCATGTTAAGGTTAAGTGATAAATCATGGTTAATGAGGTAGAAATCATGCAAAAATAGGAAAAATGTTGGGAATGAGATGTATAACGTGTTTATGTTGAGATCATGCTGATTCATGGTTGCTTTGTGGGGTTTTTCTAGTGATTTTGGATGCATGCTACAGTAATCTTGTATGAGCTTCATGTCTTTATGAATTTCTATAGAACAACATGCTTAATGGTTTTGTGTTTCGATTGAGGGGTTTTGAAGTAGACTTGGAGGTCTACACCCTATATTTTATTTGTGATTTATGTGGTAGATTAGATGGGTCCTCCCCTCACTACCACTTAGGGGAGAAAAGACGGCATCAATTGGGGAGGTTTTCTGCAATCACAGACAATGGTATGCTGAATTGGGTTCGGTATACCGAAATTCCTCCAAATGGGTTCCCTGGGCCACTGATTCAGACGACTGGGATAATTTGGTCGACCGAATCAGGGGATTTCGGACTACTGGATGAATTCGGTCGATCGTTTTAGCGGGGAACTGATAAAACTGACAAATATTCAGAGTACTAAAATAATTTGATCGACCGAATCAAGGATTTTCGATCGTCCAAGACCCTATTCAGTATGTCGAATCAAGACCTAGAACTATATTAAGAAATGTTTTGTAAAATGTTAATAAATTGAGATAAATGCATGAGAAATATATGAGATGCATAGAAATGACTCATGAGATGTTGCATGCAAACATGTTTTAATGATGCTTTCCATGAATTGTGAAACATGAAATATGTGGACTACATGTGGACCCATGTGAGGGGTGAATGCATAGTACAATGAACCATGAATGGATGCCAATGTAAATGATTGGTTTGAGAACCATAGATGAGAAATGTGACACATAATGTGTGAGATTTATAAAGAATTTTATGAGTGAAAACTAGTTTTGCTAAATGATTTGAAATGAGAAACTGCATGTGGTTTAAAAGAGATTTCTGAGATTTGTAGGAACCACAATTAGACCAGGGCTTGACAACAGGGGTAGTGAGACCTCTAGAGATGTCAGGGACGTGTCCTTGGTTGTGGTTGCCAAGTTGCGGTTTAGGGTAGGAGCCTCGAGACTGTGGTGGTACTATAGGACCTAGGATACGGTAGACCCAGACTACCCTCAGTGCTAGTGCTGGTCGGATCTGGGGTTAGAGTCCCCAGGTGCTCGGGCACTAGGGCGTTGTGAGGAGGCACTCTATGCATGTACCAGTTAGGGTACGTTTTGAGGCTATGGCCAAGGCAGTTGAACTTCAACGTGGGGTGATTCACCACGGCACTGCAGTGTGGTTGGGGGTGGAGCCTCGATAACTGTTTTTGGCCAGGTCGATCGCTTGTGGCTAGGGTGATGCGACCAGTTTTGAGACATGGATTGAATTTTGTGTTGGACTAGTTTCTAGCCCTGATTTGTTGTGATTTGTATTAGTGGATAGAATGGTGCTTCGGGCTAGGAAACTAGATGATAATGGTTTTCCCGATTTGTGCATAAAGATTTGTTAATGAGCATGAGATTTTGAAAAGGAAATGAAAAGAAAGTTTTGAAATGGCATCCTCTACTAATTTTTACCGAACAGCGTGTGTTGGCTTTTCAATGATTGTAGTGGTTTTCTCGAGATTTTCTAGCAATGCAAAGTTTTCCATCGGTTTTGTTGTTGTTTTTGGGGCACGTACTGGATGACATTCCTGTCACTCACGCATGATTTTTCCTTTGCTTTGTCTCAAGTGCTTAGGAGTAGGTGCAGTCTTGTCTAGTGCATCACATTCGAGCCACTATCGTCGCACACAGGTATGGGTGTTTATCTTTATTTATTTAATTCTGTTAATTTACTGAATTAGTTGCATTTGGGTAGTTCCTGTACTATTGTACAGCGCGGGGGCATCACAGAGTAGTATCAGAGCCTAGGTTCACTAAGTGCACTAGCTTAGGATGTCTGGCACTGTGGCTTTAGTTGGACTATGCGATCTACATGGGATCATAGTACCTGACTTGTATGTTTGCTTATTTGCTTGTGGTGGCAGCAAGATGCCGCCTAGAGGTCGTGGCAGAGGCAAGACTCCCGTAGCAAGTTCTGGTCAGGAGCAGGACAGTGGTTGGGGAGGCATTCGGCAGGAGTTGAGTCACATGATGCAAGGTTTTGCTTAGACTTTCAACAGGAACAACACAGATGGGACCAAGGTAAACCCCTAGCTTAAGCAGTTTCAAAGTTTGAGCCCGCCAACTTCTAATGGCAAGGGCAAGCCAGAAGATTGTGAGGCCTGGCTGCTTGAGGTTGAGAAGGTCTTGGAGAGCATGGAGTGCCCAGTTGAGAAGTGGGTCGACTGGCTACCTTTCAGTGTAAGGGAGACACCGACCAGTGGTGGAGAGCCACCCGTCGTATGAAGTTCCCTAATGTTGACTTGTTGACTATCTCATGGGAGGGTTTTTGAGAGGCCTTCTACGAGAAGTATTTTCCAGAATTTGAAAGAGATCGACTGGACTGGGAATTTAGAAACCTGAAGCAAGGTAGCATGACTATAGCTGAATATGAGGCGACCTTCACTAGATTGGAGCAGTTCTCACAGACATTTGACTCCAAGAAGTGCAGAGCCAAGAGGTCTATGGAGGGACTGACTCTAGCACTCAAATCGGGGGTCTTAGGCTACGAGTACCCCACTTTGACCAGAGCAGTGGAATTGGCGGCCCTCTATGAGGAGAACCGTAAGTTGTTTCTAGAAGATCACCCCAAGGACAAGGGGAAGGCGTTCGCTCCATGGTCTTTTACTTTTGGGAAGCAGAGCTCAGGCAGTTCTGGAGCTTTGGGAAGAAAAGGAAGGAGCACGTCGAGTCTGTGGCTGGGGGAGGAGCTGGATACAGTCAGGCTGGTTCGAGCAGTGGCGCGGAAAAGAAGAAATCTTGTTTTATTTGTGGGCGTCCAGGGCATGTAGCAGCACAATGTTACCATCGGTAGTGGAATCTAGAGAAGATGGTCTACTACAACTGTGGAAAGTTTGGGCACATTCAGCAAGATTGCCCTGCTCCTGCAAAGCTAGCTAGGGACACACCCCGTCAGCCAACTAAGCGGCAAGTGTTCTTTATAACTGCTAATAATGCGAGTCCATCAGGGGATGTGGTAAAGGGTATGGAATAGAGGCATGTTATGAATTGTAACCTTTCCCTTTAATGCAATACTGTATCTGGTACTCTCCCTATGTAATAGTAGTGGTTGTTGTTGTTGTATTGTGTTGTTATTGATGGATATTGTGACCATGCCGGTGGAACCCCTAGGTGCGGTTCTCCAACCTACACCGGTGTGCGGAAACACATGGGGAGATCCGATACAGTCACGGCGAAAATGGTGAATCCGGAGGAAGAGACAAGACTCGGAAACACCAAAGGGAAGACAAAAAGGATAAGGAAAGGAGTCACCACCTAGTCTTTTAATGGAAAGACG
>JAMKQA010040283.1:0-11482 GCA_024699735.1 Posidonia australis
GCAAAACGGTATGCCGCAACTCCAACGGTCTGCCGTTTTCTCTAGAAACGGTATACCGTTTTGTGACGGTATGCCGTTGAATTGCATTGATTTCTTTTTCTCTTCTGATCCGGAGTGCCGCTGCTTCTGTCGTTTTTTCCTAAACGGAATGCTGCTCCATCCACGGTATGTCGTTTTCAGTTTAGCTTTGATTCTTGCGGAGTTCTGTTTTACATTCCGTTTTTTACTGAAACGGTCTGTCGCTATTGATGCCGGTATGCCGTTTTTGATTTCATGATAAGACACTTGTATACATATTGAATTTATACAGAAAGCACTTTATATCTTTTTCATGCGTTAATATTTATGAAAATATGCACTGGTAAATAATCATCAAAATTAATGTAATATTTCTAACAGTAACTTTATCGCATATTTAAGAGTCATGGGCATAAGGATATATTGTGATAATGAGATGGCAATTAAATTCTCCAACAACAACAAGAGCTGTAGTGCATGCAAGTATATGGAGGTCAAGTTCTTGATTGTAAAGGAGAGAATTAGAGATCATTTGATGTCTATTGAACATGTTAAAACTGATTCAATGCTAGCTAATCCCCTTATAAAGGTACTTCCTCTCGATACCTACAGTGAACATGTACTTAAAATGGGTTTAGTTAGTTCTTTTGAGGTTTTGCTTTGATGGTTCAGACAATGATGTATTATATGATATCACACTTGTCTTGATGATTTCTGTTAAGTAGTTCTTATTTTGTTTATTGAACTCTTACTTTATCATTGGATAAATAAAGGATAATAAACTTTAATTTTATTTTCATGACATTTATGAGTTTATTCATAAAGTAATGATAACCACATAAAGCTTTCAATTATAGCTTCAATCTTAGATATTTTAGTACATAGAAGGAACATACATTTTGACAATGTACTACCGCTATGACTAGTATCTATGAGGGTTGTTATTTTGAATAAAGGTTAATATGTCTTGTTAAGTAATTGGAAAGTGGTCACTCCATATAAGGTTTCGTCTAGCATAAAGTAAGTTGGATAAGTCAAGTGGGAGATTGTTGGACCTAAGTCTAAATGTCCAACTTATGTGACTTAACCAACTTGTTTAGTGGACTAGCCCAATTGTGAGACACATTAAATTAAGAGGTATATGAGGGATATTATAACACAGTTATAGAGTGTGCTATATAAGGAACAACCCTTTAGGGTTTCAACACACAATCACAAACCAACTCTTTCAATTCTCTTGTCTTGAGAAAACTCCCTTCATAGGAGCAGAGGTGATTGCTGTAGAGATACACATCAGAAGAGCGCTTCTGCATCTAGATCAACGATATGATAAAATTAGGTAAGCTCCATATAGTCTATCAGAACAAGCTTAAATCAAAGGTCAAGGTCTAAGGATACTGGTATACTACTGTCTACAATGAAATACTTGTATATCATACAACAATCTATCACACATATTACAATGTCTTACACGATATAAACATGCTCAGAACACACACCATTCAGCAAACAAGTCAAACATAGTTATTCTTCTGAGGTTGCCTCTCAATACATCGTCAGATCTGGTCGTCGCTTAATTGGGCAACAAAAGGTGTCGTCAATCATATGGTGGTAAGAGCCCTAGGTTGGTCCAGTAGCCCAAATTTGTCATGGATAGATCAAACGTCAAACAAATCTAATTAAGCAATCAAGTTTCAGAGAGAATGCAAATTTTAGTGGGTTCAAATATTTATTTAATGACTTGATTACTCTCAATCATATAGCTTCCTATGGCATGGGTGACAATGATTTTAGGGATTCCAGGGAACACTCAATAGGATTTGGGCTCTTTGGTCCAACTCATTGATCTTCGTTAGGGTCCACCAAGAGGACCTAGACTATGGATTTGTCTCTCTAAAGAGGGGTCCAAAATTTAGGATTCTGTCTTTACGGGTCGGTCCTAGCAAACCACAAAGCAATAAATAAACATAAAACAACAAGATATCAAGTTTCTACTAGGGTTTGTTACTGACTTAGAGAGAAAGATGAAGTCAGAAACAAACCTCTAGGACAACTTAGATTCTGTAACATCCGTAAAATTCATTTTGTAGTTATTTACATTTTAATGAATTTATTCTTGGACGGGTGTTACTGTTCCAAGACATGTTGCGTGGATTTGTGCTTTTAGGCTTGGACCTCGTGGGCTGACTTCTGTGGCGTATCCTTGTGTGTGTTTGGCACTGTGCTTGTGGGCTCGGGTGTGGGTCCAAGTGGGGCCCGCATTGTGGGCTTGTTGGTGGGAGTGTTTTGGTGCGGGAAGTTATTGGCTCGTGCCTTGGAGCTAGCAGTTGGGCCTTGTGCGGCGAGGCCGGAGGGTGGCCAGAGACTTGTTGGTGCGCGCATGCTGGGGGTTGGTGGGCAAGTGCGCAACGACTTCCTCCCTCGCATATTTATGCATGCATGGGGCGAGTCTTCTCCAACACACCTCCCTCTCTTCTCCTCCTCGCCAACTTCTCCTCCCCTGTTTTTTGACGAAGACCGAGCAGTGCGGAGCACCAGAGCCCCAGCCAAGCCTCCTTCCCTTCCTTTCCTTTTCCCCCTCCACTCCTTCTCCATTTTCTTCTTCACTCCTCCTTCTTGTCTGCTAGTGGGTGCAGGTGAGAAACAAAGAGAGAGCCTGAGAGTGGGGGAACGGAAGGCGGTGGTGTGCGATGGCTTGTGGCGATGTGTGGAGCTTCGATGGCGTGTCTCTAAGGTCAGGGAAGCCTCAATGAGGGTCGTGGTCGCTAGTGGAGGTCAATGGCTGGCTAAAGGGTGTGTTGGGTCGCCGACGATCATTTCAAGTACGTGTCCCCAATTTAATGTGTAGAAATCATGTAAAATGGTAGAAATGCCTAAGATGCATGTAATCTAGGCTAAATTTAATGTTTTAGAATTTTTGGGGATTTATTGTGGTATTTATGGGTATTTATGGCGGTTGGTGTGTCTTGGGTCGTTTTGACCCTTATGTCTGTGCAATTTTATATCTTCATGCAAGGTGAATGGATTTCAGTTTTGTTTGTTAGGTTTTGGAGTAGACTCAATGGTCTACCGAATATGTTTTATTTTAGATTTTTGGTGATCATTTGGGGGGTCCGATCGGAGCTCCCACTTCGAGCGATTTTTGAGTGCCCTGCTGCAGATCATTTAAATTCTGATGGAAAACTAGGGGCACGAGCCGATTGCGTGGGCCACATGTGCAAGTTCGGTAGCAGCTCTGGCTCCAAGTCTAGGCTCTGCTGGTGTTCAAACGGAAGTGCCAGGGGTGCTGGCTGGACCTGCACTCCACATGCGCGGATCTGCTAAGGCTTTTTTGGGGGTTTTCCTGGATTTTTGGAAAATGTATTTTAATGTAGTGGTTTTTCGGATTGGTTTGTATTGCCCCTGTAAGATGGGATTGTGAGTCGTCAGTGGTGGTCTCATGAGATACCTGATGTGTTGTTTTGCAGAGGTTTTGAAATAATTTCCAAAGATATAAAATGGTTTTGGAAAGTGGATTTCAAAGAGATAGTTGGTCTATTTTGGAAAATGGTTTTCTAGGTTTTTTATGTGCGGGCTGAGATAGTGTGGGACCGTGTCATCAGGACGAGGGAATGTGACAACATTCTTGGATGGTCAAGCGCGACATCCTGGTTGAGGTCGGGGGCCGAGATACCTAAGGCAGAAGGACGTCAGTTTCTGGAGGTATGAGACTCCTTGACTGTCGTCTCGAGGCTAGGGTTATAGTCTGCGGGTTGAAGTGTCTTGTGGCATGACAAGGAGGTATGATACTCTTGCTGTCACTATGAGCACTGAGGCTCATGTGTCGTCGGGTGTGGAGGTATGACACTCCCTCCTGAGCACCGTGTGTGAAGGATGCCGTGAGGAGGCGTACCTTGTGGTGGCCAGTGCAGGTGAGATACGTGTCTCGTAGCTGGTAGCATCTTGAGAGATAGGACAGCCTTCCTAGGGAGGGGTTGGCCTAATGAGGGTTCTCCAGATGGGAGAATCGTGGGACAACGCAGCTCCTACACAGGGTGGCACGTCGTGGCAGTGCAGACACCATTGGTGGCTCTTCGGTACACTACTTGTAGTCATAGTTTGGTTGCCTAGTGTCGAGCTTCCCGACTCACTGTGTATGGCTTTGGTCATTGAGGGCCTTTGCTTGTGGTTTTAAGCTAGTAGAGCCCCGGTTGTGGTTTTGGCTGGTCTAGGCCTGGTTTGTGAAGTTTTGAGGAAATGATTTGTGAAATGAATTTAAAGGAAATATTAATTATAGTTTTGTTTTCCGTAATTTTCTCGTGGTGCGTACTAGGTGACTCCTATCACTCATGTGTTTTTCTTGTTGTTTTGGTGTGCAGGTGTAGACATGCGGTTGGTTTAGCGTAGTGCATATAGATCGAAGTCTCCTAGCCGCACATACAGGTTCCTGGTAGTTTAATATCTTCTATTTGGCTTTAGTTTTCTCGTAGTTTAAATTATTTTAAATTATCATGGAAAATTCAGGGCGTGACAGATTCCCTAACCTGATAATCATATTGAGACAAAATATGGGTAAGCGACTTGCATCAGCCCAGGTTTGCTCTGCTCAGTTGATTGAACCAAATAAAGAATCCTAAAGAACTACAACCATGTTGTCAAGCAAATAGTTTCGATCCTATTGGTGGACAGAAAATAGCCCAAGAAACCGGTAAAAAGCCAAAACGACAATGGACAAGATTATTATCATTTTTATTTATTCAGATTGCTACTGCAAGCAATAAAAAATAACACAAACAATAAAAAACAAAGCCTACAGGATAAATGGTACTGAAAATCATCTATCACCTATGTGATAGGCGCCTGATCTCGTCGCCTATGGGTCTAACGACGAGACCAATCGCCTCTCGTTATGGCGACTAGTGCTCGTCTTCCTCCTCTCGCATGCAGGGTTGCCCTAGGATTGTAGGTCCTTTTATCTCTCTCTCTCCCTCTCCTGGATCCATGGATCTGTGGTTATGATGTAGGGTTGGTCTCTCTCTCTCCCTCCCTCTCTCTTTCTCTCTTGCATGGGTCTAGGGTTCCAATAGGGACGACGACCGTATGGGCGTGGATAGAACATGGCTGAGGATGGGGAGGCTACGGGATGACGAAGACATGGAGGTCATGGCCAGTATTGGGTTCATGGACTACCTCTCTCTCTCTCCTTCTTGCATGGGTCTAGAGTTTTGGAGACTGCATGGATGTGACATCGGGTTTGTGTGGACTGTGGGCATGGAGGAAGACATATGCATGCAAGAATGAGAGAGAGGGATCACCGTTCACACTCAAAGACTGGCGATCTCACGTGGACAACGACCCATCATCGAAAAACATGTATAATGTGTAAAACTAAGGTAAAACAGCAAGAAAACCTTCGAATACACACTGATATGCATTGAAACCACAAGAACAACAATCATATAATCAAACCTAATGAGAATAAGAGATATACCTGCATGGTGAATGTTTTTTTTTACGTCCTCCAGCGACAGCGTTGGCTACGGGACGTGGAGGAGGGCTTGGGCTACAATGGACGTCTCTCTATTCCTCTCTTTCATATGGAGGCTGAGGTTTTTTGAGTACTTCTCTCTTTCTAGGGTTTTCCTCTCCCTTTTCACGTCTTCCTTATCTCTCCTACGTGAATCCTCTTTCCTTCCTCCCAACTCTCCTCTCTACGTGACCTCCAAAACCATCCCCTCTTTCTCCAAGCTAGGGTTCTCTTATGTAGGGTAGGCTTATATAGGGCAGGGCATTGCATGGGATGCGTAGGATGTGTTATGGATTTAACTGAATGGTGAGGATTGACTAATGGAGGAGCATTAGGGTTTTGGTTATGAGGTTATGTTGGATTTGGTTTCAAGAGTCGAGATAGATTTGCATGGGCTTAGAGTTTAGGTTGGGCTTATGGTGTGGGCTTGTTGTATTTGAGTTTGTGTTTATTTTTACCTTTTGATTTGGTTTAGATTTGTTTTGGTCTTGGTTAACTTTTATTTATTTATTTTGTAGGTTTGTTTTAGGTTTGGTTTTATTTTTGTATTGTTTTATTTTTTTAGGTTTAAGTTTGATTTGGGTTTTAGTTTATTTTATCCTTTTTATTATTTTTTGGGTTCATGTTTGGTCTTGACTTTATTTTATTTTATGCTTAGCTTTATGTTTGGGCTTGGTTTTAGCTTTGTTTATTTTTAGGTTTATGTCCTAGTTTTATCTTTGTGGGCCAAAATGGGTTTATGGTTGGACCTATGGTGTTTGGGTTTGGGCTCGGGCTACTAGTTTGGGTTTTAGGACTAGTTTTGGGCTTATTTTTGGATTTAAAGGGTCAGGTTGGGTCCACCACAGCCAGAGCATTATCCTGAAGGTTTGCCATCCAGTGATCACAAAATCGAGGTGTCTACACTAGGCATGTTGGGTAGGTGTGGACATGCCATGTGCATTTCTAACATGTATATCCAACGCAGATCACTCATGCAATCTCCCAGCATGTTCCCCTGGCCAATATCCGATAGCCATAGTAGAGCACTACTCTTGTTTTTTATTGCATTGGCTCTAGCTTTCTAAGATCTATTTTCTTCCACTGCATGATTACTCATATTTGCATAGCATATCGCATTTGTCTTTTAGCATCCACCCTTGTGCATTTACATGCTTTCATTGCCACACACGAGTGGTTGAATATAGAGAGACTGACATTATCGGGCATACAAGGTGCTTAACTTCATCTCCGTGTGTAACAGGAATTCTTACCCCTTCTTTGGCTGTAAAGACCTTATGTGATTTGACCATTGGCATTGGAGTCTTACAATTTAGATCCTTTGTTTTCCTTATTATTTGCATGCAATTTTTCTTATAATACCCTAAAATTCATTTGTATTTGTAATTAATCAGAATTAATGAATTTTGAATATGGACGAGTGTTATTGGCATTGTGGTCCTTATTTGTGGGCTTGGTGTATGGTATTTGGGCTTTGATTTTAGTTTAGAGCCAAAATTGCAATTAGAGGTGCAATAAGGTTGTAACACTCATAAAAATTTATTTTGTAATTATTTACATTTTAATGAATTTATTCCTGGACATGTGTTACTATTCCAAGGCCCATTGTGTGGATTGGTACTTTTGGGCTTGGGCCTCGTGGGCCGGTTCTGATAGTGTGTCCTTGTACGTGGTTTGGCACTGTGCATTGTGACACTATGCGTGTGGGGCCCGAGTGTGGGTCCATGTGGGGCCCGCATTCGTGGGCCAATTAGTGGGAGCGAGTAGGTGGTGTGAGTTTGGTTTGCTCATGCGTTTCATGGGTAGACTAGATGTGTGGTTGAGCACGCGTTCAACTACCAGCATGCATGGCTTTATAAGCCCATGCGCACAACCTCAACCAACTCACCCTTCCTCTCCTCCTCTTTCCCCTCCACTTCTTGTCCCGAGCATGCCACCCCTTCCCCTCTTCCTCACTCGTTCTCTCCTTCTCCCTCACTCTCCCCATTCCCCACCCTTCCCTTTCCCCCGTCTCTCCCCTACCTCTCCCCCTACTTCATCTCTCTCCTCTACTAGGCACGCTCGAGAATTGGCGGAGGTGTGCGGCGGCATATGGTGGTACGCGGAGCTCTGGAGTCACGTCCCCGTGGTCGTGGTGTGGTCGTGGACGCTTCAAGGTCGCTATAATCAGTCGGAGAATCGCCGAAGCGTTCATAGGTACGCATCTCCAACCCATGTAATAGAGGACATGAAATAGATATATGAAATCTAGATAAATTTATATTCTTAGAATTTATTTTCATTTTATGAGAATTTATGGTGGATTTATGGGCATTTATGCTGGTGGTTGTGTTTTAGATCGTTTTGACCCTTATGCCTTTGCGATTTTATATCTTGATGCATGGTATAGACACCCCAATTTTGCAATCACTTGGCTGCAGGCTCCTCTGGAAAGATACTCTAGTTGCGACCACCAAGCCCAAAACTCTGACTCCACCTAAACCCTAACTCCACCTAAATCCTAACTCCACCAAACCCACAAACCCTAACTCCACCTAAATCCTAACTCCACCAAACCCACAAACCCTAACTCCACCTAAACCCACCTAAACCCATTCAAACCCACTCAAGGCCGCACAAGCCCATTCAGGCCCGCACAAGCCCAATCTGACCTAATCTAAGCAAAAAATCCTAATTAAAATCAAAATCAAGTAAAATACATGTAAACTATTTAAAATCCAAATTAATTAAGCAAAAAACTCAAATTAAGACCAAAATCAAATAAAATGCTTTTAAACCATTAAAAAACTCAAATTAATTAAGTGAAAACCCTAATTAAAATCAAAATCAAGTAAAATACATGTAAACCATTTAAAACTCAAATTAATTAAGCAAAAAACTCAAATTAAGACCAAAATCAAATAAAATGCTTTTAAACCATTAAAAAACTCAAATTAATTAAGTGAAAACCTAATTAAAATCAAAATCAAGTAAAATACATGTAAACCATTTAAAACTCAAATTAATTAAGCAAAAACCCTAATTGAAACCAAAATCAAGTAAAACTCAATAAAATCCATTAAAAATTAAATCTAATTAAACAAAAACCCTAATCCAAACAAAAATCAAGAGAAAAAAAACTAATTAAATCTAAATTTAAAATTAATCAAATACAAAACTTAAGTCAATTAACAAAATCCATTTAAACTCATCTAAACTTAATTAAAATCATAAAACCTAAAATAATAAAACCCAAAACCCTAATAAAAATCTAAAAGCCCTAATTAAAATCACTTAATCAAACTTAAAACTAAAACCCAAAACCTAAATTAAAATCACCAAAACAAATAATAATAACCAAAAACTAAAAACCCTAAAATCAATTAAAACCCTTAAGAAAACAAAAACCCACTCCATAGGCCCAAAAGCCAGCCCAATGCACCCATTTCATTTCTCAACCAAAACTTAGGCAAATCAGAAAAATAATTCCAACGCCCCCCTTTCACCACCGGTAGACCTCGTAATTTCCTGCGACATCTCAAGCGACGATCCCGAGATCTCTGGCGCCTGTCTCTCCTCTCGCATGATCTCCGACCAACACAATTAAATTACGGGAAAATTAAAACCAAACAGAAAATATCTAACTATTAGGAACCTGTGTGTGCGGCTAGGAGACTCCAGACTATATGCACTACGCTAACTCTCTGCATGCCTGCACCTGCAAACCAAAACACGAGGAAAAACGTATGAGTGACAGAAGTTACCCAGTATGCACCCCACAAAAACCGCAGAAAACAAAACCATAATCAATTTTCTTCTAAATTCAGTTCGCAAACCATTTTCTTAAAACATCATAAACCAGGCCCACACTGGCCAAAACCACAATCAGGGCTTTACCAGCCAAAAGCCACAAGCAAAGGCCCTCAATGACCAAAACAACACATAGTAAGATGGGAAGCCCGGCGCTAAGCAACCTAACTCTGGCCACACGCAGTCCGCTGAGGAGCGACCACAGCATTCTGAACGGCCACGGTGACGGCCACCCTATGCAAGAGCGTTCACTGTCCCGCAATTCCCCTCTCTCAGGAGAACCCTCAAAAGCCAACCCCTCCTTAGGAAAGATGTCCTATCTCTCAGGACGCTACCAACAACAAGGCATATGTCCCATCTGCACTGTTCACCACAGGATACGCCTCCTCAGGGCGTCCTCCACACACAGTGCTCAGAAGGGACTATCAAACCTCCACACCTGACAGCACCCAAGCCACAATTCTCACAGCGACAGCAGGAGTATCATACCTCCCCGTCATGCCACAAAACACCTCAACACACGGACCACAACCATAGCCTCGAGACGACAGTCAAGGAGTCTCATACCGGTGTATCTCGGCCCCCGACCTCAACCAGGGAGTCATGCCCGACCACTCGAGAATGTCGTCACATTCCTTGGTCCCGATGACACGGTCCCACACTGTCTCGACCCGCACACAGAAAACCAGGAAAACATTTTCCAAAATAGGCCAACTAATTCCTTGAAATCCATTTCCAAAACCATTTTTCATATCTTTGAAAAATTCTTCCAAAACCACGGCAAAGCGACGCGTCAGGTATCCCAGGGGACCACCACTGACAACCTACAATCCCATCTTACCGGGGCAAAACGCAACAATCCAGAAAGCCTACGGGAAACACATTATATAAGCACATTTGGGCCCAGGATCGGCATGCCGAAAATCCCTGGTTCGATAGACTGATCTGGATTGGTCGACCGAATCAAGTCAACGGTCAACACTCAGGTCAAATTTGGTATACAGAAACTGGTTCAATCGACCAAAATCTCCTGATTAGGGCGACCGTCCAAAATCGGATGATCGAATTCTGACCAAAGGACCAAACTGACAGAAAAACGGCATACCGAAATGGTTCGATATGCTAAATTCTGCGAAAAACAGAAAACGACCCAAGCCCTAATGTCCGAAATCGCCCCAATTGGGACCTCTGATCGGACCCTCTAAACAAGCACCAAAAATCTTCCATAAAACATAAGATGTAGACCCTCGAGTCTACTCCAAATCCCAACAAGCAAAACTAAAATCCATCCACTATGCATCAAGATATAAAATTGGAAAGACAGAAGGGTCAAAAGGACCCAAAACACACCAATCGCCATCAATGCCAATAAATTCTCCATAAATTCTCATAAAATCACAATAAATTCTAGGAAAGTAAATTTACCTAGATTCCATGCAATCCTAGCATTTTCTACCAATTTCATGCTCTCTATTACATGAGGTGGAGATGCGGACTTGAGAAAACGCCTCCGGCGATCTCCGACCAACTCCGGCGAACTCCGACGCAACCACGGCCTCACCACGACCTTAAGGACCTCCCAAGCTCCACGCGCCACATGAGCCGCCGCACATCGTCACTAGCCCTCGAGCACACCAAATAAAGAGGAGGTCACAGGGGAGGAGAGAAACAGGGGGAGAGAGCAAGAGAGGAAGAGAGAAAAGAGAGAGATAGGGGAGAGGAGAAGTGAGTGGAGAGAGAGAGAATGAGTGGAGGCAGGAGAGGAAGGATGTGTGCTCGGGACGGAGAGAATGTGTGGGGAAAGAGAAGGAGGCTTGGGTTGTGCATGGCAGAGGCCTCCAGCTTAAAAAGCTACGTAGAAAGAGTAGGTGGCCGTGTGCATGCAACCAATCAGCCACGCGCACAGCAACACTCCCTCAACAACCAGCCAAAACACACACCCAACCACCCACCACAACCACGAGGCCAACTGCAAGCCTCAACTGTTGGATACTAAGGCTTCTCTAGAGGGGGGGTGAATAGAGATTTTCAGGTTTTAATTATGTCTTTGGAATTTATTATGCAATTCAATAATTTAACACACAACACATGCAATCGCAAAGACAATAGATTTATAGTGGTTCAGCCAACCCCGGCTTAGTCCACTCCTCAAGTTCCCCACTTGAGACT
>JAMKQA010040285.1:0-16544 GCA_024699735.1 Posidonia australis
TGGGCCCACATGGGCCTAATTAGGGCTAATTGGGCCCAAAGAGGCTAAATAGGCTCAAATAGGCTTGAAATGGTGTAGTGGGCCCAAATGGGTTCAATCAGAGTTTAGTGGGCCTAAATGGGCTCAATCAGGGTTTAGTGGGTCTAAATGGGCCTTCATGGGCCCAAATGGGTTTCCATGAATTAAATGGCCTAATGAGGGTTCGTGGGCCCAAATGGGCTCAACCAGGGTCCAAGCTCAGCCACCAGATCTTCATCCTGCAAAATTGGAAATTTGGGGTGTCTACAGGGTGTTACTATTCCGAGACCCATAGTGTGATTTTGTGCTTTTGGACTTAGGCCTCATGGGCCGGCTTCTATTCACGTGTCCCAATGCGTGGTTGGCACTGTGCGTGTGGGACCTAGGTGTGGGTGCGTGTGGGGCCCAAGTGTGGGGTCCACGTGGGGCCCGCATTCGTGGGTTGTTGGTTGTAGCTAGGGGTTGGGTAGAGTGGTTGGTTGCTCGTGTGGTGTGTCGGTGGCTGAGACGTGCAGGTAAACACGTTCCCAACTACTGCGAGCGCAGGCTTTATAAGCCACACCGCACTCCTCCGCTGTTCATCACTTTCTTCCTTCTTCTTTTTCCCCTCCTCCTCGACGCGCGCAGTCCCCTTCTTCCCCACCTTCCTCCCCACTCCTCCTTCCTCTTTCCCCTCTTCTTCTCCTTCCAACCGCATCCCCAGTTTCTTCTTCCCACGCGCCGACAGAGAGAGAGAGAGAGGGAGCACAACGGAGGGTTGTGGCAACTCGAGGTGGTGTGTGGAGCTTGTGTGGAGTGCTCCTGTGGTCGTGGTTGCGCCGGAGTTCGCCGAAGTTGGTCGGAGATCATTGGAGGTCGTTTTCAAGTATGCATCTCCACCTCATGTAATAGAGAGCATGAAAATGGTAGAAATTGATAGGATTGCATGAAATCTTGGTAAATTTACTTTCCTAAAATTTATTGTGATTTTATGAGAATTTATGGATATTTATGGTGGTGGTTGCGTTTTGGGTCATTTTGATCCTTTAACCTTTGTGATTTTATATCTTGATGCATGGTGAATGGATTTTAGTTTTGTTTGTAAGGATTTGGAGTAGACTCGAGGGTCTACACCTTATGTTTTATGCAAGATTTTTGGTGTTTGTTTAGGGGGTCCGATCAGAGGTCCCAATTAGGGCGATTTCCAACGATAGGGTTTGAGTCGTTTTCTATTTTTCACAGAATTTGGCATATCGAACCATTTCAATATGCTATTTTTCTATCAATTTAGGTCCTCTGATTGAAATTCGGTCATCTGATTTTGGATGGTCGCTCGAATCAGGAGATTTCGGTCGACCGAACTAGTTTTGGTATACCGAATTTGGCCTAAGTGTTATCCGTTGACCTGATTCGGTCGATCGATCCAGATTGGTCTTCCGAACTAGGGATTTTCGACATACCAGACCTGTTTTCCGGCATGCCGATTCTGGGCTCAAATATGTCTATAAAAAAAATGTGTTCTCCGAGGACTTTCTGGATTGGTTTGTTTTGTCCCATTGAGGTGAAATTGTGGGCCGTCAGTGGTGTTCTCTTGGGACCCCTGAAGCGCTGATTTGCCGAGGTTTTGAAAGAATTTTCAAAGATATGAAAATGGATTTAGAAATGGATTTCAAAAAAATAGTTAACCCGTTTTGGAAAATGTTTTCCTAGTTTTCTGTGTGCTAGCCGAGATAGTGTGGGACTGTGTCTTCGGGACCAGGGAATGTGACGACATTCTCGAGTGGTCGGGCACATATCCCTAGTTGAGGTCGGGGGCCGAGATACTTGAGACTGAGGGGGGTCAGGTCTTGGAGGTATGAGACTCCTTGACTGTCGTCTCATGGCTAGGATTGTGGTCCATGGGTTGAGGTGTCTTGTGGCATGATTGGGAGGTATGATACTCCTGCTATCGCTGTGAGCACTGAGGCTCGGGTGTCGTCGAGTGTGGAGGTATGACACTTCCTCCTAAGCACCGTGTGTGAAGGACGCCATAAGGAGGCGTACCCTGTGGTGGCTAGTGCAGGTGGGACACGTGCCCTGTAGTTGGTAGCGTCCTGAGAGACAGGACAGCCTTCCCAAGGAGGGGTTGGCTCTGTGAGGGTTTTCCAAGTACGGAGAATCGCAGGACAGTGATTGCTCCTACACAGGATAGCTTCACCGTGGCAGTGCAGAACGCCAGGGTCGCTCCTCGGTGGACTACGTGTGGCCAGAGTTAGGTTTCCTGGTACCGAACTTCCCGACTCACTGTGTGTGGTTTTGGCCATTGAGGGCCTTTGCTTGTGGCTTTGGGCTAGTAGAGCCTTGGTTGTGGTTTTGGCCAGTGTGGGCCTGGTTATGAGTTTATGAGAAATGGTTTGCGAAATGAATTTAAAAGGAAAATTAATTATAGTTTTGTTTTCCGTGATTTTCCTTAAGGTGCATGTTGGGTGACTTTTGTCACTCATACATTTTTCCTCGTGTTTTTGGTTTGCAGGTGCAAGCATACTGAGAGTTAGCATAGTGCATATGGTCTAGAGTCTCCTAACCGCACACATAGGTTCCTGGTAGTTAGATATGTACTGTTTGGCTTTAATTTTTCCGTAATTTAATTATTTTAAAGTATTGTGGAAAATATGGGGCATGACAATTTTTGGTATCAGAGCTCCAGGTTCACTAGGTTGCACTACACCTAGGGTGTCCGGTCTAGAGACTCCATAGGTTTTGCATGCATGGTAGGGTCTGCACCTGATTTTCACCATGGTTTTCTGGTTATTGCTTTGTCTGTGGTACAGGTACTTTGCCTTTCTCCGGCAGGATGCCTCCTCATGGTCGTAAGGGCAAGGCCCTTATCTAGGAGACCGAGTCCTGAGAGGATGTAGGTGAATGGAAGGTGGTTCGTGCAGAATTGAGAAGTTTGGCACATGGGATCTCTCACGCATTCAGCAAGAGTAGCACCAGTGAGCCATCGGGTGACCCATGGCTAAACCAGTTCATGAAGCTTCGTCCGCCATCGTTCAAGGGCAAGGTCAGCACTGAGGAGAGCAAGGCCTAGTTGGAGAAGGTGGTGAAGATGCTAGAGAGCATGGCGTGCCCAGAAGAGCATTGGGTGAGGCTAGCGACCTACCTGCTGGATGGTGAGGAAGATAGGTGGTGGAAGTCTGTGAGGCGGTTGAAGTTCTCGGACTCGATCACTGTTAGCATCTAGTGGAAGGATTTCAAGGTGGCCTTCTATGACAAGTATTTTCCCCCTCATCTAAAGGAGAAGCTTCACCGAGATTTCTAGAGTCTAGAGCAGGGCACGATGTCGGTGCTCAAGTATGAGACTGAGTTCGCCTAGCTGGAACGCTTTGCTCCTGCCTATGAATATGAGGAGGAGCGGGCGTAGAGGTTTCTGGACGGCTTGAACCCTAGGCTACGGGTGAAGGTGATGGGTTGTAGGTGCCACACTATGGAGGACATGGTTGGGATGGCTTATCGCTTCGAGGTGGAGCATCAGAAGTTTCTAGAGAGTCGTCCCAAGGGGAAGGGTAAGTCTTCTTTTACCTTCTAGTTCTCTTTCTCCAATCCTCCAAGTGCCGGTAGTTTGGGTAGCCTAGAGGAGAAGCAGAAGGCGAGGTCTAGTGTTTCCTCTACGGGCTGGCAGAGTTTTGCTGGGAGTAGCGGAGCTGGCCTCAGTCAGACAGGGTCCAATGCTTCCGATGGGAACCAGTGCTTCAACTATAGTCAAGTGGGCCACATCACTGCATATTGTCCTCATCCTAGGCGAGCTCCCTCTCTAGTGGTGTGCTATAATTGTGGGAAGGCAAGACACGTTTAGAGATCTTGTCTGAAACTGCCTAAGAAGGCAGGAAGCGCGCCACAGCAGCCGACTAGGGGATGGGTGTTCACCATCGCAGCTCCAAGCACTGGGTCTTTGGGATATGTTGTTGAGGGTAAGTATGAATAGTTGGTTCTGTAACCATCTAAGATATGTTGTAATCTCCTTGTAATCTGGACATCTACCTAATTGAATGGATGTGTGGTGTTGTTTTGCTTGGAAACCAGGTTCTTTTATTGTGGCTGGTCGGATGGCCAAAGTGTTGTTTGACTCAGGGAGTTCTTTCTCCTTTGTCTCTGAGTCTTTAGCGGCGGAGTTGGGAGAGAGACCAGCTAGACTAACCTTTCATCTCAGCGTGGTGACGCTACTAGGGGAGCACAGTTTGGCATGGAGGTATCTGCGATCTGTCATCTTGACGCTGAATGGCAGAGAGTTCGACGCTAGCCTGATCGTGATGGACATGCAGGAGTACAATGTGATACTCGGCATGGATTGGTTGACGCAGCAGTCCGCTTTGATCGACTACACTCAGAAGAGAGTTTATTTTGGCTCTCCTAAGGATGGGTCTTTCTTTGTGCAAGGTGGGTGTCAGGTTGAGCCTAAGCTTGTCATTTCAACTATGAAAGCTTATAAGTCTTTGGTCAAGGGTTGTGTGGAGTATCTAGCTAGTATAGTTACCTCCACTTCTCCTGAGTTTGCTTTTCACAACATCTCTGTGGTGTGTGAATATCCTGATGTTTTCCCTGACAATTTGCCTGGTATGCTACCTCACAGGGAAGTAGAGTTCTCGATCGATCTGATCCCCAGTTCTAGTGCTGTGTCGAAGCCTCCTTATCGCATGGCGCCACCAAAATTGCGAGAGCTCAAGACTCAGCTGCAAGAGTTGCTAGACAAGGGGTTTATCAGGCCAAGTGTGTCTCTGTGGGGAGCGCCTATCTTGTTCGTCCGTAAGAAGGATGGTTCACTTCGACTGTGTATAGATTATCGGATGCTGAACTAGATCACGGTGAAGAACAAGTATCCTTTGCCCCGTATTGATGACCTGTTCTACCAATTGTAGTCTGCATCGGTGTTCTCGAAGATTGATTTGAGGTCAAGGTATCACCAGTTGAGGATACGAGACTTAGACATTTAGAAGACTGCTTTCAGGATGCGGTACGGGCAATAGGAGTTCACGGTCATGCCTTTTGGCCAGACTAATGCACCGACTGCGTTCATGGATCTGATGAACAGAATTTTCAGCCCTTCTCTGGACCAGTTCGTTGTATTTTTGTTGATGATGTCTGGTCTACTCCTCGGATGTTGAGACTCACGCCTTGCATGTGAGGCCAGTTCTGGATACTCTGAGGCATTATTAGTTATACGCCAAATTCTCCAAGTGTGAGTTCTATCTGAGTGAAGTCATGTTCCTTGGCCATATGTTCTGGAGAAGGCATCAGAGTGGAACCTGCCATGGTCGAGGCGGTGACCGGTTGGGAGAGACCCAGGACTGTGTCAGAGATTAGGAGTTTCTTGGGTCTGGCAGGCTATTATAGGAGGTTTATTAGGGATTTCTCCTCCATAGCCGCACCTTTGACAGAGTTGACTAGGAAGGGAGGTCCTTTCTACTGGGACCAGAATTGTGAGGCGAGTTTCCAAGAGCTGAAGTCTCGTCTGGTCTCTGCTCCTGTGTTGACTCTGCCTTCAGGAAGTTGTGGCTTCACTGTGTATAGTGATGCCAGTGGCGTTGGGTTAGGGTGTGTTCTGATGCAGTATGGCAATGTCATCTCATATGCATCACGCCAGTTGAAGGATCATGAGAAGAACAACCCGACCCACGATTTGGAGATGACTGCCGTAGTGTTCGCTCTCAAGCTCTAGCGACACTATTTCTATAGGAAGTAGTTTGAGGTCTTCACCGATCATCAGAGCATGAATTATATCTTCACGTAGAGGGACCTCAACCTGAGCAGCGCCGCTAGGTGGAGTATTTGAAGGACTATGATTTCAAACTATCCTACCACCTCGGCAAGGCCAACGTCGTTGCCAATGCCCTGAGTCTGCGTACGCACATGATAGCGAGCCTGATGGTCAAGGAGTGGACCATGTTGGAGGATCTGGTGAACTGCAGGTCAAAGCAGCAAGCTCGAGGAACGGTTGGTGCTTGGGTGGCCAACCTGTCTATTTGCTCTAAGCTGTTAGAGTTTATTATCGCCTGTCAGCAGCTGGATCCATTTGTTTAGGCTGTGTTTAAGCAACTGGAGGCTAGTGGAGAGCCTCATTTCTCTATTGGGGCATATGGAGTGCTGAGGTGTGATATGCGTCTATATGTGCCCCAACATGAGGAGGTCAAGCAGAGGCTGCTGGATGAAGCACATCGGTCTAGGTACACTATTCACCCTAGTAGTACGAAGATGTACCGAGATCTAAAGTGAAATTTTTAGTGGCCTGGTATGAAGAGAGATGTTGCTAACCATGTGGTGTGGTGTACTACCTGCCAGCTGGTCAAGGCAGAGCACCAGAGACCTCGAGGGACCTTGCAGCCGTTGGATATTCCTGTGTGGAAGTGGGAGCACATCTCGATAGACTTTGTGACTGGTTTGCCATGGACTCAGAGGAAGAACGTCACCATATGGGTGATTGTGGATCGGCTAACCAAGTCTGGTCACTTCCTGGCCATTCGGGTGAAGCATCTGATGCACCGACTAGCGGAGTAGTATGTCTTCGAGGTGGTGAGGCTGCATGGTGTTCCGGTGTCCATTGTGTTAGACAGAGACACGAGGTTCTGGAGAACTCTGCAGGAGGCCTTTGGCACTGTGCTCAACTATAGTATAGCAATTTATCCTCAGTCGAATGGTCAGACAGAGAGGACTATCTAGATGCTGGAGGATATGCTCAGAGCATGTGCCTTAGACTTTCAAGGGAGTTTGGAGGACCATTTGCCGCTGATTGAGTTTGCCTACAACAATAGTTATCACTTGAGCATCGGGATGGCGTCGTACGAAGCTTTGTATGGTAGGCCATGTAGATCGCCGGTCTGCTGGAGTGAGGTGGGCGAGTGTCAGTTGATTAGTCCTGAGCTTGTGCAGCTGTATGCAGACAAGGTGGATTTGATCCAGAGTAGGTTGTTGGCTGCATAGAGTCGGCAAAAGAGCTATACCGACAGGAGGCGGAAACCACTGGAGTTTCTGGTAGAAAACAATGTGTTCCTAAAGGTGTCATCGACCAAGGGTATCGTGAAGTTCGGGAAGCGTGGCAAGTTGAGTCCTCGCTATATTGGTTCGTACCAGATCACCTAGAGGATTGGTGAAGTTGCTTATCGGTTGAATCTACCACCAGAGATGTCGTCTGTGCACGACGTGTTCCATGACTCCATGCTGAGGAAGTGCCTGACTGACGTTTCTCATGTGACTCCAGTTCAGCCAGAAGGGCTCCAGGAAGATCTGTCCTTTGTAGAGGATGCCGTCGAGATTATGGTCCGCAAGGAGCAGGTGCTGCAGAACAAGGTGATTCCACTAGTTTTGGTGCGGTGGCGGCATCATGGAGCCAAGGGGGCCACATGGGAACGTGAGGAAGCCATCCTAGCCCAGTACCTGTATCTTTTCGCCTAGTGATTTCGAGGGCAAAATCTTCTTTGAAGGTGATTAGGATGTAACACCCGTAAAAAATTCATTTTGTGATTATTTACATTTTATGAATTTTATTCCTAGACGGGTGTTACTGTTCTAAGGCCCGTTGTGTGATTTTGTGCTTTTGGACTTGGGCCTCGTGGGCTGGCTTCTATACGCGTGTCCCTGTGCATGGTTGGCATTGTACATTTGTGGCACCGTGCATGTGGGGCCCAAGTGTGGGTGCGTGTGAGGTCTAGGTGTGGGGTCCAAGTGGGGCCTGCATTCGCAAGCCGTTGGTTGTGGTTGGGGTTGGGCGGAGTGGTTGGTTGCTCGTGCAGTGTGTCAGTGGCTGAGACGTGCAGGTGAGCACGTTCCCAGATACTGCGGGCGCAGGCTTTATAAGCCACACCACACTCCTCTACTACTCATCACCATCTTCCCTTTCTTCCTTCTTCTTTTTCCCCTCCTCCTCGACGCGCACATTCCCCTTCTTCTCCACCTTCCTTTCCTTCCTCCCCACTCCTCCTCCCTCTTTCCCCTCTTCTTCTCCTTCCACTCGCATCCCCTGTTTCTTCTTCCCACGCGTCGATAAAAGAGAGAGAGAGAGAGAGAGAGAGAGGGAGTGCAGCGGAGGGTTGTGGCGGCTCAGGGTGGTGCGTGGAGCTTGTGTGGAGTGCTTCCATGGCTGTGGTTGCGTCGGAGTTCACTGGAGTCGGCCGAAGATCGCCATAGGTCGTTTTCAGGTACGCATCTCCACCTCATGTAATAGAGAGCAAGAAAATGGTAGAAATTGATAGGATTGCATGAAATCTAGATAAATTTACTTTCCTAAAATTTATTGTGATTTTATGAGAATTTATGGTGAATTTATAGATATTTATGGCAATGGTTGCGTTTTGGGTCTTTTTGACCCTTCAGCCTTTGTGATTTTATATCTTGATGCATTGTGAATGGATTTTAGTTTTGTTTGTGGAGATTTGGAGTAAACTCGAGGGTATACAGCTTAGGTTTTATGCAAGATTTTTGGTGTTTGTTTAGGGGTCCGATCAAAGGTCCCAGTTGGGGCAATTTTGGACAGTAGGGTTTGGGCCGTTTTCTGTTTTTCACAGAATTCGGCATACTGAACCATTTTGGTATGCCGTTTTTTTGTTAGTTTAGGTCCTCTAGTCGAAATTCGGTCGTTCGATTTTGGACGATCACCTGAATCAGGAGATTTCGGTCGACCGAACTAATTTTGGTGTACCGAATTTAGCCTGAGTGTTGACCGTTGACCTAATTCGGTCAACTGATCCAGATAAGTCTTCCGAACTAGGGATTTTCGACATACCGGACCTGTTTTCTGGCATGCCGATTCTGGGCCCAAATATGTTTATAAAAAAAATGTGCTTTCCAAGGCTTTCTGGATTGGCTTGTTTTGTCCCGTTGAGGTGGGATTGTGGGCCGGTGGTGGTCAATTGGGACCCCTGATGTGTCGATTTGCTAAGGTTTTGAAAGAATTTTCAAAGATATGAAAATGGATTTAGAAATGGATTTCAAATAGATAGTTAGCCCGTTTTGGAAAATATTTTCCTGGTTTTTTGTGTGTGGGCCTAGACAGTGTGGGACAGTGTCGTCAGGACCAGGAAATGTAACGACATTCTCAGGTGGTCAAGCATGAATCCTTGGTTGAGGTCGGGGGCCGAGATACCTAAGGCTGAGAGGCATCGAGTTTTGGAGGTATGAGACTCCTTGACTGTCGTCTCAAGGCTAGGGTTGTGGTCCGTGGATTGAGGTGTCTTGTGGCATGACGGGGACGTATGATACTCCTGCTGTCGCTGTGAGCACTAAGGTTCGGGTGTCATCGGGTGTGGAGGTATGACACTTGCTCCTAAGCATCGTGTGTGGAGGACACCATAAGGAGGCGTATCCTGTGGTGGCCAGTGTGGGTGGGGCACGTGCCCTGTAGCTGGTAGCATCCTGAGAGATAGGACAGCCTTTCCAAGGAGAGATTGGCTCTGTGAGGGTTCTCTTGGTAAGGAGAATTGTTTCCCTTTTTTACTTTCACGATCATCTGAAGTTTTCTGCTGTTTTGTGCCAGTTTTCTCTCCAGATGTCTTTGGTTTACTTGATTTTGCCCATCGCCTTAGGGCATACATTAAGTGACATTCTCAATGCCTACATTGACCATTGGATTGTTTTCCTTACCTTTTTCCTTTAGTCATTTTCTCGCAGAGTTTTCATGTCAGGTTCTTGCATTCATATTAGGCATACGCATTAGAAGTAGGCAGGCATGCACACACTTAGTTCATGAGCAAGCATTTAACCTTGAAAGACCAATCTCTCGAGCGTATGGGGCTGCCTAACACTTTCCTCATACATAACAAGAATTCTTAGCCTTTTTCTAGCCCACAGTGATTTACATGCTACATGCATTAGGCACGGACCACACACTTGTTTCTTAGCATTGTTTCCTTTGTGTTTTCTTTGTATGCAACTTTCCTCGTCTTTCTGTTAAAATACTAAATGGCAACTCCTTTTCCTTATCCTTTTCTTTATCTTTCTATGGTATTTTCGAGTCAAGTTTCCTTCGTCGAATTCGCCATTTTTGCTGTGACCATATCGAGATTCTTCGTGTGTTTCCATGCACGAGGAGTCAGGTGGTTCCACCGACATGGTCACACTACTACATGCAATACAAACCTAGCCTCATTATTCAATTTAAATCACTACAACTAGATCAAGGCAACAGAGTTGTCTGGAGTGTAAGACGTGTAGATCTAGGCGTCTAACATAAGATGCACTAGCTTGAGCATCTTACACCCATAGAACAAGTAGAAAAACATAGAAGACTATAAACTTGCACTAAAGACAACATGCAACCCAATCATCTCATGCATGCATCAAAGATAGCTAAGAGAGTATCAAACACCTTGCATGCAACAAAACTAACCACCAAAACAACTTAAAATCACATTTAATTGGGTGTGTACCTTGCACCCGAGAGAAGAATCCATTATCCTTGCATGCACGATCCAAAGCTCCATCAAATCCTTTGCATGCCGCCATCCAAGCCTCCTCTAAGCCTCCATGAACCCCAGCAACTCACATGCAAAGCAAGAGATCCTGAGATGAATGCATGCACCTAAAAAAGGGAGGAAGGACAATGCTCAACCTCAAAAAGATCTTACCTTCGAATCTAGACTGCATGCACAACAAGATCTCTCCTCTAGAGACTCCAGAGATGACCAAACTCTTCCAAAATGCACAATCACTGCCACCAACATCATGCACGAAGGAGAACCAAACATGCAAGCTCCAAGCACCCTCCATCTCTCGCTCTCTCTCGCTCTCTTGGGAACCCTCTGGAAACCCTCTCTCTCCAGACCAGAGGTGAAGGAAGAGGAAACACTAGTAAAGAGATAACATTTGGGCATATATATAGGCAACCAACACAGAAAATCTTCCTAGAAACGACTCAAGTCGTTGGACACAAATCTACTGCATCTTACAAAAGACGCATAACAAGCTACGTCTAACACCTAGGAGTCCAGAATCAATAATCTAGGTGTTGAACGCTACTAAGCCTGCATCTTACATTAGATGCATGACATTCAACGTCTAACACTCTAGAATTCCAATTGAAAAATTGGACCTAAAATGCTGCCAAAAATCAAGGTCGCCGTTGTCGCCACATTGCCTAAGAATAAAATATTCAATTTTTCCTCGTGCTTGAGTGACTTGTATTCGAACTTCTTGTAGGTAGGCTCACGTTGTGTATGGAACCAACAAATGTAGTCAAACATAACTAGTTTTCAAATAGAAGTAGTTTGAAAAAGTAGTAAGTAATAATAGGAACATGTGCTTACCATTTTCATGTTTTGTGTTTTCGTCCCAAGTTTGTCTAAGGCTATTCCAACCCTTTCCAATTTAAACTAACAAAACAACCCCCACTTGCCAATCCTTCCTAGCTAAGCTTGTTAAAGTTGTTCTTTAATTGGACACGGGTGTGCGTCAGTCCTGTATTCTTCTTGAACATGGTCTCAAGTAACACATACCCTCGAGCATCTAAATGGGAACCTGGCAGATGACCAACCCTTGCAATGTCAATGCAAATATCAAGGAAGATCTCCACCAAACTATCATCCCATTCAGTCTTTTGATACGGTAGATTTGATAAGGAAGAGTTGCTTATTGAAAGGCTTCCACCCCTTAATCTTCCTCATGTACCAAGCTTTCCACCACAAGAAGGGTATGAGTTTGCACATGTTGGTGCTTGTGGTGCACCACTGCCATTTGTTGTTTGCTCAATACGAGTAGGAAAGGTCCCTGAAGAAAATTCAATAGAAGCTATCTACAAATTCACGATGTCATTAAATTCAATGTCAAAGTCCATGTTTAACCTACACGATGTCATATTGCAATGTTATAATATGAAATCTAGAGAACATTACAGCATTCAAAGGAAGAAACTAGACTATTACAGTAGTCCAAAAATCAAATAGAAAATAGAAAATAATAAAAAAAGCATTCACCGACATATTACACATTCAAAAAAAATTATAGTTTACTAAAATTCATCATAACTTGTTGCACAATCATGAAAAAATAAAAAAAACATTCATCAACATAAATTACACATTCATAAAAAAAATTACATATAATTCATTAAAATTCATCATAACTTGTTGCACAATCATAAAAAAATAAAACAACATTCACCAACATATATTACACATTCGAAAAAAATTTACATATAGTTCATCAAAATTCATCATAACTTGTTGCACAATCATAAAAAAATAAAACAACATTCACCAACATATATTACACGTTCAAAAAAAGTTTAGTTCATCAATATTCATCATAACTTGTTACACAGTTCTTAAAAAAAACCATTCACTAACATAAATTACACATAAACTTAACACGTTCAAATTCCTCACAAGCTAAATACCACGCTGTAGGCACTCTAATTTTGCAACTGCTTGTCGATGGACCCATCCGAAAGAAAACACTCTAGTTGTGATGAAGTGTGACACCTGGGCCTGATTATCTATTTTTAATTGTAAACCATGTAATTAATTGTAATATTGTATAAATAGTTTATTAATAGATAATCTGTTGTTTCTTGTGTGTGTGAGGGTTTGTTGGCCTTTTGTGCACCTATTTGTGTTATGGGACCAATGTGGGGTCCAGTCTAAGGATGCACAGTTGTCTCATTACGTGCCCGTCCTTTTTCTTTTCTTTTTCTCTCTCTCCCTCACAAGTTCTCATCTTCTTCTTCTCCTTTCTTCTTCTTCTCTCCAACCGTGCCACCACAGAGAGAGAGCCTATGATTCCCTTTCCCCTCCGACGCAAGGGTGATGGGATTGGTGGTCGGCACGACGCGAGAGGAGAAGGAGATAAATAGGGACACTAGTGGAGGAGAGGCAAGCCTAGAGAGAAAGAGGAAGAGAAAGAGCAGTGTGCGAGCCAGAGGAGGAGAACTTCTTTCGCAAGGATCGCAGGTGGGAAAAGCTTCGTCAGGGCGTGAGGAGGTTTGCTGGAGTGCGGGGGAGGTTGCTAGAGTGTCGCCTGAGGTACACAACCCCTCTTCCTCTTCTATTTTGCATTGTTAGCTTAATGAGGAAAAATGCATGAAAATGATGACTAAAATATGATAAATCATGGAAAAATGATAGAAATGTATGGAATGGATTGTATGAGTTCATGTAAAGATCATGCAGTTAGGACAAATTTTTATGGATTTATATGAGTTTTGGACATGCATGCTACAGTGTTTCCAAACGAGCTCCATGCCTTTCTGATTTCATTGTGAATAGCATGCTTGATGAAATGATGAATGGTTTGAGGGCTTTTGAAGTAGACTCAAGGGTCTACACTCCATGATTTATTCATATTTTATGATAAATGTTTGTTGGGTTTGCCGAAGGTCCCCATTTCCGGCGAACGTTTGAGTCATAATAGGGAAAGTGTACAGTGCACGAGAGTTTAGGCATGCCAAAATGGGTTCGGCATACTGAATCCATGTCAGTATGTGCTTGGATGTTTGGTTTCGGTAGACTAAAAACTCTCGGTCGACCGAAACAAGGGGTTTCGGTATACCGAAAAGATTCGGTATACCTAATTAGAGATTTCGATATACCAAACATGATTTTGGTCTATCAATTTTAACCACTGGCCCATTTGCATAAATATGTGTGGAAAATGGAAATAAATGATTTTAAATAAGTAATAAGCATGTGTTAATGATGTTTTCCCTATGTAAATGTCATGGATGAATATGGGATCCAAATAAGTGAATTTGGAAATGGTTTTGGGTTTGAAGTCGAAAAAATGGATAAAAGTGATTAAATGTGTAGTTTTGTGTGGTTTTTGGGTGTGAGACCTAATTTGTGGTTTTAAATACATGATTTTGGAATGATTTTGAGTTGGGACCCTAGTAGAGGATCATGTATTGCATGGAAAAGATTCCTCCAACAAAAGGATATGATGAAAATGGTTTTAAAAGGAAAACCCAAGAGTTTTGAAAATGGAATAATAATAATAATAATAATGTGTTGTGGAACCATAAGGGGTTGGTGTCAGCAATATGGTAGGAGAATGATACTCCAAAGAAACCAATTGTCAAACACGACCGTGGTTGCCAGAGTGGGACCACAAGAGGTTGGTGTCGGCAAATTGATAAGGTATCAATTGTCAAATACGACCGTGGTCACCGAGCTTGAGACGGCGTAGGCTGAGTCTGGTATATGAGCCAAGTGTTCGGGTCACCGATGGGACGTCAAAAAAGACGTATCCCCATGCATATGAAAAGTAATTGAGGCCAGTTGGCCAGGGTGGTGTCCTCCCACAGGAGGAATTTCACCGCGACAGTGCAGGGAGGTAGGGGAAATGGTGTCCTTACTTATTACTTGTGTGCCTAGTTATCCTTGATCAATGTAATATCAATAAGAAAAGTGGAAATTAATAAGAAAAGTATTTGGATTTGTGAAAATGAAAAGATGTGGTTTGGCTAAGATTGGACTTGTGCTTGGTCCTGAAATCCTAGAAATAAATAAGGATTGTGGTTTAACCAGTTACGAACCCATGTTTGTGATTTTGGTTTTGAGTCCTGTAAGGCATAGTATTTTAGGCTGGACCTGGTCGAGAATATGGATTTCTCAAGATTTGAGAATGGTTTTAAAAATGCATAAAAAGAAGAAAAGATGAGTTTTGGGAAAGAGTATGGTTTTGGGAAGAATTTCCAAACATTGAAAAAGTGAATTTGAGCTTTTGAAAAGTGCATGTTTTGGAAACAGATTTCCAAGTGTTTTAAAGGAAAAGAAAAACGATGTTTGAAATGGATTTTCAAAAGAAAACCATGTTTTGTAAATTAAAAGCTATTTTTGTGGTTTTGCTGAGTTTTACTGTGTGTGTGTGTGTGTTTGAGGCGCATACTGGGTGACTTAGATGTCACTCACGCATGCATTGTTTGACTTTCAGGTGTAGGTTGGGGTGTAGTCTAGTTCCGGTGCTTGAGTAGGAGCTACTAGCCACACATTGTTTCCTAGAGGTGAGCTTTAGTTACTGTTAATTAATTATTGTTGTAATTAATGTAATTGCTTATGATACTATAATTTAGGTAATGTACCTAGATTCTGGGTGTTACATGAACTAAGCTAATCCACAAAGTCCAACTAATGCCCCAAAACCCAATCTGACATCCCAAACCAGTCCAACACCACAAAATGAAAGCAAAACCATAGGATCAAACCCATTGTGGTTCAAACACTTAGGAAACGGGCCCAAAGTCCAACAACCTAGCTCTGTCGTAAGTGTATCGCATGCAAGAACCGCAGGCAGGAGCCACGTACAGGTATCGTAGATACCTTGGGTCGGTAACATGGCAACATGGTCAATTGGTCCATTCACCCCATAGACCATTGACTCGGTGCTCTTTACTAACATGCATGGACTTGGGTACGTACCCTAATGTGCCTTGAGTCTCCACATACCTTCTCCATCACCAAAACCCTAATCTAACCCCATTAAACTAATCTCCACCAACCATTCAAATTTCCATTCAAATCCAATGGAATCCATGCAAACCCTAGGTCTATAAAGGCCCATCCTTCACGTACATGAAGGGGATCAAGAAAACAACCAAAGAACACCCTTGCCTGAGCAATCCCGAGCACTTCCCACATCTAGATACCCTTGGCCATTAGTCTTCCCAAGAGCTTCCCTTCAACCTCTACAACGGAGCAACACCGTCGATTCTTCTCCAACCTTGCCTATGATTAAGCAACCGGCAAACATTTACCATGGCCGAGTATCTTCCCGAATCCCCGATCATCCTTTCACAATCCCATCGTCACGACCGGCATCACCCAAATAGTTCACCGTTGGCCTCCACCGTCGGGAAGCCAAAAAAAAAAAAGATAGTCCACAAAGGTATATGCTCAACCTTCATCGCACTCGAATTCCCTGCTACTATGTGTTAGTTTCCATCTCATTTCCTTGAGTTTTTTCGAGTGGTTTCACGTTGATTTTATTTCATCTTCATACATGCATATGTAATGGGTTCCTCCTATTTGAATGAGGTTGTCGGTTGGTGAGTCCGAATCATGACATGCCTCTACACAAGCACCATACCGCCGACCCCTTCACGATGCTCTAGAGATCCCTCGACCACGGAACTTCATCATTCTGGCTGGTCGTCCTTATGGCGGCATGTTGACTGGCATCACAACATGAGGGGGGTATGGGTAGTGTGGTTTCACTCATTCTCCATCCATATAGCTCAGGTCAGGCCACTCTTCTCTTCCTCTCATCTTTCACGGCGTCTCAGGTGAAGCTTCAGTGCTCTCGACCTCTACCATGGTCGGCCGAGACCGAGTTTTTCGACAACAATCTATGGAGGTGGGGAGAGTGTGTTAGTAATGGTCATTGAAGACCATTTCAAATGAATGGTGAAACGGACGACCGTTTCACCCATTCATGGCCGTGTTGAATACGACGGTTACCAGGCCTTTATGGCCGGAATCGAAACAGCTGAAAGGAGAGCCGTTGGAGGAGGGCGGAGGGATGGTCAAGAGTCCCCTATAAATAGAGGAGAAAACACAGCAGAAAGAATCATCGAAAAGCTTACAGTGTTTCTC